>JAZKJV010000811.1:0-309724 GCA_037367405.1 Ottelia alismoides
TATATGAGAATCATGCCACTCCTTCACTTTCTCCTATTAATGTAGGCTGTTTGAGAAAGTTGTATCTCTAAGCTCCTCCAGGGCAGCTAACTCTGCCCTCCTCTGGTCTCCAATGCCATCTGGATCCATCAAAATATCTGTGACTGCCCAAAGTGACTTGTGCCTTAGCTCAACAGGTAATGGCATGGCTTGCCATAAACGAGGCGAAAGGGGAGATGTGCCCAATAGAGTCTTGAAAGACGTCCGATATGCCCACAAGACCGAGTCCAAAAGCTGTGACCAATTCTTTCGGTCAGGGCGGACGACTTTCTGCCAAAATATTCTTGATCTCCCTATTCGACACCTCAGCTAGACCATTTGTCTGAGGATGATAGGTGTGGCAACACGATGATCTATGCTGAACTCGCTAGCAAGGGCCTTTACCTGGTCGTTGATGAAATGAGACCCCCCATCAGAAATCAGAACTCGTGGAACCCCGAACCGCATTATGATGTGCTTCCTCAAAAATCTGCAAACTGTCCTCGCATCAGCGGCTCGGGCGGGGATAGCCTCAACCCAACGACTAACATAAATCTACGGCCAACAGAATGTACTCAAATCCCTGACTCTTAGGGAATGGACCCATGAAATCGATGCCACATGCGTCAAAAACCTCACAGAAGTGAATGGGCTGCATCGGCATCATATCACGCTGTCCACAAGTGCCCATCCTCTGACAGTCAGTACACCTCTTCACGAACTCATCAGAGTCCTTGAAGAGTGTAGGCCACCACAAACCGGATTGGAGCACTTTCTGTACCGTTCTCCTCCCAGAATGATGTCCTCCTGCCTCAAGCTTGTGGCAGTAAGTGAGGACGCTATGGTGTTCCTCCTGAGGAATACACCGACGCCAGACGCTGTCCCCTCCTTCGTGGTAAAGGATGGGATCCTCCCAGTGGTAGGACTTGGCCCCTCGCAAGGAAGGTCTCAAGCCTCTGCCTGGGCCAATCTTGTGGGACTTTCCCTGCAACGAGAAAGTTTACAATATCAGCATACCACGGGAGTGAGGCGATAGCAAGGATCGCCTCATCTGGGAAGGTATCTCTAATGGGATCAATCTGCTCAGAATCCTCAGGCTGCTCTAATCGGGAGAGATAATCCGCCACCACATTCTTGACTCCAGACTTATCCTTGATCTCAATATCGAACTCCTGGAGTAGAAGGATCCATCTAGTCAGTCTGGCCTTGGCATCCTTCTTTGCCATGAGGTACCTGATGGCGGTATGATCTGTAAACAAAGTCACTCTAGATCCAATGATATACGATCTGAACTTATCTAGGGCAAACACTACGGCTAGCATCTCCTTCTCTGTGACCGTATAATTCCGCTGGGCGGAATCCAATGTGCGGCTAGCGTAGTGTATGGCAAATGGAACTCCATCCCTCCTCTGTCCCAGCGCTGCCCCTACGGCAAAATCGGAGGCGTCCGTCATGATCTCGAATGGGAGAGACCAATCAGGCGGCTGGAGAACAGGAGCCTCAATAACACACTGCTAGAGAGTCGCAAAGGACGAGAGACACTTGTCATCGACAAGGAACTCGGTGTCTTTCGTCAAGAGGTCAGTCAACGGTCGGGCAATCTTGCTGAAATCCTGAATAAATCTCCTATAAAATCCAACGTGCCCCAGGAATGACCGTAACTGCCTCAAATTGGACGGTGGTGTGAGTTTTCTAATGACATCAACCTTGGCCGGATCAACCTCCATGCCCCTGTTGGAGATGATGTGGCCAAGCACCGTCCCTTGAGTCACCATGAAGTGACTCTTCTCCCAAGACAGAACCAAGCGGGTAGCAATACATCGCTGGAGTACTCGGTCTAGGTAGTCAAGACAGGAATCGAATCCATCGCCGTAAACCGAGAAGTCGTCCATGAAGACCTCCAAACACTCCCCTACCATGTTCGAAAAGATCGACAGCATGCATCTCTGAAAAAGTTGCAGGGGCGTTGCATAGCCAAATGGCATGCGTCGAAAGGCGTATGTACCGAAGGGACAGGTAAAGGTGGTCTTCTCCTGATCCTCAGGAGCGATGGCCACCTGATTGTAGCCCGAGTACCCATCCAGGAAGCAATAATGGCTCTTCCCTGCCAGTCTCTCTATGATCTGATCAATAAAAGGCAGGGGAAATGGTCCTTCTTGGTGGCCTGGTTGAGTCTCCTGTAGTCAACGCAGACTCGCCAAGAGGTGGGTACTCGTGTAGCAATCTCCTCTCCCGACTCACTGATCACAGTCGTGATGCCCGTCTTCTTGGGCACCACATGCAAGGGGCTAACCCACTTGGAGTCGGAAATGGGATAAATAAAATCTGCACTCCACCATTTTGATATTTCCTTCATGACAACCTCTCTTAGGTTGGGGTTCAGTCGCCGCTGGAACTCACGCGACGGCTTTGCCCCTTCCTCGAGATAGATATGGTGGGAGCACAACGAGGGACTAATCCCATGGAGATCTGCTACGCTCCATCCAATTGCCTTGCGGTTCTTTTCAAGAACCCCCATCAGACGGGATTCTTGTTCTCCAGTCAGATCGGCAGAGATGATGACTGGGTACATCTCAGACTCTCCCGCAAGGAATCGATACTTCAGCGAAGTAGGGAGCGGCTTTAGCTCTGGACAGCTGGGTGCTGGCAAATCTGGCTTCTGAAGAAGATGTGTGTATGCTGACAATTCTGCCAAATCTACCTGGGAAAATGATAAAGAACTCTCACAAACTGGATCTGGAGAAGGCGGGTCCTCTGCATTGTCTCTGATCTGCTCTGCCTCTACCTCCTCCTCATCTGTAGGCTCAGGTGGATCCAGGTCTGGCATCTGATCATCACAATCTACCCAATCAGATTCTGAATCCGAGGGATCTGTATCAACTGCGGTGGCATCAGTACCACCGTAGAGCAGGGTGGCCTTAGTACCACCATCACTGAAAATCGTGTCGCGATCAAGGTCCGACTCTGCTGACTCAATAGTATCCTGAACCAGGGCTGTGCTCTCCAGACTATCCTCTGCTATCATCTCTGCATCAGCTGTATCTGAATATGAGAGGATGGTCTGTGCTGCAGGATCTGCCCAAGCTGCCTCATCATCTGTGATCACAAAATCACAGTCCTGGTGGATGTCTGGCTCTGCGTCTGTCAGCTGCTCTGAATCTGTACTCACATCTGAGCGGGTTCTGAGTCTGGCTCTGTAGTCCTTAACCGTCTCTATTTGTATACTCTCGCCCTGGACGCGAAAGAATACCTTCCACTGTCATGGTCAGTTACCGCTTTGGCTGTGGCCAAGAACGGGCGACCGAGGATGATGGGGGAATCGGTCAACGAGTCAGGGGTCTCCATGTCCAGCACTACGAAGTCCACGGGGAATTGCAAACCCTGAATCGTGACGACAACGTCTCGCAACAACCCCTTTGGCCTCTTGACAGACCGATCAGCAAACTGAAGGTATGTCCTGCTCTGTCTAAGAGTGCCCAACTCTAAGTGGTCGAGAAGGGTTGCCGGAAGAAGGTTGATCGACGATCCGCTATCTAATAGAGTACGGTCGAACCTCTGCTCACTAATCTGACATCTGACATACGGGGCTCCTAAATCTGGCCTCTTGGTCGGCAGATGGTTCTGGATCGCGTAACACGTGGCTTTTGTCAACACATGAATCTCTGCGGTGTTGTTCCTCTTCTTCCTCCTGACTGTGGTCCTGTCTCTCAAGGATCACTGAAGAAGAGGGATGTGCTGCAAAGCCTCATGGAGGGTCAGCTGGATGTGAAATCGGTCTATCATGCTCTGGCTGAACTCCTCCTGCTCTCTCTTTTTTGGATCTTTTTCTCTTTTCTTCCCCTTCCCCAACTCAAGGGCTCTAGGAAAGGGGATCACAGGGTCCTTCTCAGATGAAGGACTAGGAATAGGCCTAGACGGTTCGATGACCGGATCCTCACATACATCATACACCACAGTGGGATCAGAAGAAACTAAACCTTTTCCTTTATTCAAAATAGAGTCCCTGAGATACATCCCTACGAGGAAAGACAACATCTCTATCAGAATGAATATTGGTGGCCTTAGTACCACCTCTAACTGGCTCTACAACTAGACGTCTTGCGGCCTCAGTACCGCGGGCTGGCTCGGCTCTGCTGGTGGCGTCAGTACCACCTCCTCGATATGGTGAAGCGGCGGCCTCAGTACCACCGGTGGAATCAACATCTCGGGTGGCATCAGTACCACCGTCATCATCACGTGCAGCTTCAGTACCGCTCTCCTCTTCCTCATCTGGCACTCTAGATGGATCCTCGCGTTGTCGCTCAGATGAGGCGCCGCCTGCTGGTCTTCTACCGCTCCTAAGTGTAATAAAATCAGCATCAAATAGATCCGACGACATATCATCAAATAAGTCACTAGGAGTGGTAGGCTCAGTGTGAACTACCTGCTCAGACTTCCTCTTCAAGCTATTCGGATTAGGCTCGATCTGTGCAGGGATGGCGGCCTTCCCTCTCATCAGGTCCGCATCTCCTGGCGGAACTCGTCCATCTCCCGTCTAAATGTAGCCTGCTGCTCTGTGAAGATGCGGGCTAGATCATCCAAGGCGGGGCTCTCATGGGAGCCCGACGGGTTGCCTCTTTGGTAATGAGGCTGCTGGACCTGGTGCTGCTGCGGCTGAGAGGGGTAAGAGGAAGGATGCTGCTGCTGGTGAGCCTGCTGCTCACGTCTCCAAGTCTGTCCCTGCTGCTGGTAGGGACGAGGTACGAAGGATGATGGCTGGTGTGACTGGTATGCTGGGGGCTGCTGGTGATCTCTCTGCTGGGAGTACTGCCCTCCCTGACCGGCTGGCTGCTGTTGGGACTGGTTACCCCCATTCCACCACCTGAATCTGGGATGGTCTCGTCGGATTCCAGGTTGAGGACGGTCATACCAAATCCCGTTACATCCATCAACGGTTCCTCATCGTAAGGGGCTGGTGGGAGTACTTCCAAAGGCTGATCCGGCTGATATACCACCATCTGTAATTCTGGAGATGGTGGTGACTGGTAAGAGGGCTGCTGCTGCTGATACGGCTCCGCCTGTACAAGGTGAACTTGTCTAGGCTGCTGCAAGGAGCTGGAGCGCTGGGACGAGCTGCGGCTGCCGCCGGAATCGCCTCGCGACTGAAGACGGGGCTGAGAAGCCGTCTGTGCCTCCTGAAGACACAAGAGATGGGTCTTCATGTCGCTCAGAGTTTGTGCCATCTGCTCCATCTGAGTTATGCCCTGGCACTGCTTCTTCTCTATTATTTCCATGCGGTCCAACTTCTCGTTGATAATCCCCATGTCCGCAGCGGCCGACTCTGCCTGTGCGGCTGCAACTGTGGACGAACTGGATGGACTGCATCAACCCGTGCTATCCGCTGGTACTGCACGGGTCCTGGCGGCTGCTGAGATCTCTGTGTGTACAACCGAGTCTGGGACATCACCATGTAATTTTCGGCCATCTCCTCGTAGATGGCCCAGACTTGGTTGTGGTCCTTGGCAAAGTAGGACCCGCCCGCAAGAAGCATTCACCAGACCCTGAAGCTCTGGCGTCATCCCACTAAAGAAGCTCTGAACTAGGTTCGGCTTGGAAATGTCGTGGTGTGGGCATCTATCCAGAAGCTCTCTGAACCTCTCCCATGCCTCGTGAAACTGCTCGTTAGGGAGCATGGAGAAGTTGTTGATCAGGTCCCTCACTGCATTCGTCCGCCCGAGTGGATAGTACTTGTTCAAGTACTCGGTGCGGAGCTGCTCCCAGGTGTAAACAAACTTCCCTAAATGCTTCAGCCAGGCGGCTGCTCTATCTGCCAGTGAAAAAGGGAAGGCCATCATCCGAATCGTATCCTGGTCCACATGACGGTCGTGGACAGTGCTGCAGATCATCAAAAACTCCTGGAGATGGAGGTGGGGCTCCTCAGTGGCAAGTCTGTGAAAATGAGGAAGCATCTGCAGGGTGTTCGGAGGGAACTTGAAATCCCCCACGATAGCAGGTACCACCACCCAATGGTGCATCAGTGTAGATCCGGGGTTGTGTAACTCCCGCATCGGTCTCGATGGTCCCGCTGCGGCGGCGGCTGCCGCTGCGGCAGCCGCTGCTGCGGCTGCTGCCTCTGCATCAGCATCAGGAATGTCCTCACGCTCGCTCTGATCTCTCTCTTCTCTGAGTCGCTCCAACTCCCTTCTCATCTCAATCATGAAAGCTCCCTGATCGCGTAACTGCTGCTGAACGGTCTCTAGTGATGCGATCAGGGTGGAGTTGATCGCCCCCTGGTCAAATACAACATGCTGATCTCCCTGCTGACCTCCGGGGTAATCGTCTGATCTGGCTGCCATGACGACGTCTGCAAAATCAGATGAGCCCAACTCAGGTTCTGTCAAATCAATTCGTCTTTCCTCGGGCTCATGTCTCTCAGTAGCAAAAGAAAGGGGATCGAGGGAGAACAGGGTGGAATCGTACTCGGGCCCGGAGAGCTGGTCTCGACTCTCACGGGCCAACCTAGATGGTGAAGTAGACGCGCCTGAAAGCGGTGCAGCCAGAGACTGCCTAAGAGATCGTCTACCCATCATCTTGATCTGGCAAGTTGGGCGGATGGGATCTGGAGAAAATATGATCGCAAAGCAAACCCCCGGTTCACCAACGCAACACAATCTGAAGATCGTGAAAGCTCGGTCAATTTATCTTGTCAATTTTATTGGGTGAACACACAAAATATCAGAGCGCTTACGTGACCTGTTAGGATACCCGATGCTACTCCAACCGACTGGCCCGCACGGAAGAGTCGGTAGTCAGCTAGAAATAGCACCGGAGGGCTCTACCTAGGGTGCGGGTCACTCTCTCGCGCATCCAAACAATACAAGGAGGGGGTTGCTCTCCCCAAGACAAATTTTTAATGTGAGTGTCTTTTAGGGTCAATAGTGTTATCCAGTCCCACTTTTTTTTTGTTTTTCTTTTTAATAATTTTTTTTTCAAAATAAATACAAGCGGCCTAACGAATTTTCCGATTCTCCTGATGATTAAGCCAAAAATAGAGGGAGAAGACGAAAAAGCCGATGCGCGAAGAAATCAATGATGCATGCAGAGAAAGAAATGCGTACCTTGTCTCCAGCACTCTACATGCAAGTGATCCGCGCAGAATTTAAAGACAGAATTAAACTACCTAAATGGTGCAGCGAGGAAAAACCGAGTCCTAGATGAGCAAATTTCTATCGCAAGAACCGTCTAACCGATCACGGTCCTCCAAGCCAAAGAGTCCGGTCTTGGCCCGTCCCTCCTCTGCCCGACAAATCGGGGGTAGGAGAAGCGCTTTGTGGGACGGGCTACGGCACGTAGGCCACGGAAGATAATGAATCGGCTATTTTTATTAATGATTTTAGTAGGTCCAATTAACGTCCTATAGGATCAAGCAAGCAATTAAGTGTGGGGACCCTACTAATTACGGCACAAGCAAGAGAAATTCCTAAATCTAGGGGCTCGAGAAAAACCGCGTAAACACCGGAAAAGACAGCTAGCTATCAAAACCGCAGAAAAAGCCGCGAAAATCCAAATGGGTCCCCCGAGCACACCGGTACTCGGCGAAACAGACCCGCTAAGTTACAAATGTCCACAAATGTCCAAGTTCTAAATTATTACAAACAATATTGTTCTCTCTCAAAATAAAATTCTTCTTCTTCCTCTCCCTGCTCTTCTTCCCATGCGGGTCCTCAAAAATAAACTCCAAGTTGTCCACGCAGTACCTCGCACAAAAATCAAAGAGAGAGTGTCAGAAAACAATGACAATATAGAGAGACAATATGGAAAAATGACTACAAAGCCGTGCTCCCCGGCAACGGCGCCATTCTGACGACCGACCGAGCGACAGAGGTAAAGGTACAGAAATATAGGTCGTTGCGACCTCAATCACTCAGACTAAGTCAATCAAAAAAAATTGAACCACTCGAAATACGTAAAATCAATCAAGCACAAAATCAGCGGTCCTGCTATGAGATTTACCTGGTATAGCACCCAGGGTCGAACACAAGGAGCACGGGTTGGCCAAAGGCCTACGAAGTAGTCAAAAAAAATCAGAGAAGAAGAGAAAACATTTTTAGTGGTTTTTAATTGTTTTTAAATTTTTTTTGGATTTTTAATGTGTAACGAAAATAAGAAAACACAAGAACAAGCACACTTGAGCAATTTATTTAAAGCATCAAAAATCAAGCAAAAATTCAAGAAAAATTGTTTTTATGTTTTTTTTGATTTTTAAGTGTTTTTGGTGAATTTTTGGGATTTTAATAAGATGTATTTTATTTTCTAAAAATCAAACAGTGCGAAAAAAACAAGGTGCTGTCCAGCCAAGCCCAAAACCCAAAGATAAAATATCTAAGGATCTCAAAGGGACCTGGAGGTAATTTTCCTGTATACTAGAGAAAACAAGGGAAATTTGAGCACCAAAATTATTGTTTTTGGGTTTTTAAATTATTTATTATGATTTTTATGAGTTTTGAGGTGTTTTTAGATTTTTAGGGTTTTTACTCAATGAAAAATAGCCAAAATTGGCTAGAAAATCAAACAACACACAAAGAACAGTAACTAATTTTTATAGAATTTTTGGGGGTGTTTTTATATTTTTTTTGTGATTTTTCAAGTGAAACAGTGCCAAAAATAGATGTTTTTGAATTTTTAAAATAGCAAACAAGATCAAAAATGTCCTCAAAAATCTACAAAAATCCTACACCATGGTAGGAGCCATGTGTCAAATTTTCGTTGGATTTGGAGGTGATTTGATATTTTTTTTATTTATTAAAAAATAGAGATATTTTTATTTTTCAAAACTAATTTAATACAGTATAAGTAGATTGTTAAGTATTTAAGAGTATTCTTGTTTTGTTTTTGATATATGTATTTTATTTAATATAAAATATATTGGAATTGGAATTTATCTATAGTACTGTATAGGGGATTCAATGTCATAAAACAAAACTATAAGTATATCTGAGCAATAAAGGGAAAGGAGCCTGGTGCGAACGTAAAAGCTCCAGCAATCACGTTATGGACCGTGAGTTGCTTCGGCATGCATCTGTATGTAACATTATAAGTCCAAGCTTGTAAATTTCCCAACAACACACAAACATCATGATTCCACCATAATCGGACCTATACACAAATGTTGAAATGTTTGAGGTTGTCATTTGTAAATTTCCCGATGTTACACGTACATGGCACATGATGTAACTGAAGTGGTGGTCAGCTCTAATTAGGAAGAGGATAAGATTAGTGGTTCACCTTTGAGCATATGGTGCGACATAATGCATCAGACTACATATGCATATCCAGCAGCTGTGATGGTGGCTCGATCTAATGTCAATGAAGCTCTTCAATCGGATTGTTGTTGTATCATTTCGAACTCGAGCATGTTCTCCCCCAATACTTTATGTTTCCATGCAACGCTTTTATCACGAATCTCTCAGGTGCTCTATCGGTGACTCGAGTTGTGCGGCGGAATTTGATTGCCTCCATATTTTTTTCGCGTGTATTAAAAGAAGTCGACGATGATCTATCTCCAAACCATGCTATTTGCTCGTCAACGAATGGTTCACAATATGCAAATCTGCAAAATTTATATACAGATTATCTAAAGAGGAGATGAAAGCTATCATCTACCTTTACATTGAAGGTAATTACCAGCTCTATCTTCATTAATAGGAGTGCTCCGAGTAATGGTACTTTAGAGCCCTCATGGGCTTCAAGCGATTGTTGTGATGTCATTTACTCTATAGGAGATGATGTTTCTTTTGTACGATCTGAAGAATAGAACCATTCTTTTTCGATTTTAAGAGTTTATAGCTATGGATCTCATATCTCCAGCAATTCACAATAGGATGTTATTCAATGATGCTAGGATGATGGATCTCCCGTGGTCTGTGATTTTAGTAACATGGATTGGAAGTGATGTGGTGCTCGACTGGGTAGAAGCTATTCTCCCGACGGTTTCAGATGCTATTCGATCAAATCTTACGATGGTAGCATCAATCTTTGATGAAGTTTCGGCTCCAAGTTCTGTCCTTTGCTTATTCTCGATCTCATGTACTTACATGTGATGGTTTTCTGTCAAATCTTCGGCCAATGGTTGTGAAGTTCTACGTGTAGGATATAATTTTGTCCTCCAACCTAAAACCGGTGAAATGATTGTAGATATGCATAGATATAAGCAAAAAGGGCTATTTCAACACTTATCCGAAATAAGAAAGTTGTAGGAGAATACATATATGTACGTCAATGGTATTGACAATGGGATATGAAAGAAATTGGGATCAAGGTGCTGTAGAAATTTTGTTTATTTTTAATAAGTATGCATGCACTTTCGAGTTTAGCATACACAGTATCACCTAATTGTGTCACGGTTCATCCTGACCTCCTGCTAACTTCTCAAGTTTTATGTAAGAAAAAAATCTATATACATATTATAAAGCACGGTCGGCTGCATACAGTTCGGTCACATTGGCCATGATATACATACCGTCCAGTCCAGCCTTCCAGACATTCTTGGTTGGTAAGGTTACCTTGAATGGTCCGTGCAAGAACACCGGGATGGACATTCGAATGTACATAACGTTGGTGGCACCGTCAACTTACAACCTTAATCCGCTCCACCACCTCAGGTGCTCTATTGACATTCAGTATCGCGGACTACGGTGCGAAGTCTGGTAGCACGATCGACTCGACCAAGGCCTTCATCTCCGCATGGTCGGCTGCATGCGGCTCGGCGCACCTGCCACGATATACATACTGTCCGGGACGTTCTTGGTTGGTAGGGTTATCTTGAATGGTCCATGCAAGAACAACATGATGGACATTCGAATGGGCGGAACGCTTGTGGGACCGTCTACTTACAACGGCATGGGAGATGAGTGGACAGGGTCTCCATCTACGGAAGGACCATCGATGGAGGGGGGAAGAAAAAAAACGGGAGAGATCAATCGAGGAAATAAAATGAGGAAGAGTGGGGAGGACACGCGTTCCATTGAGAAGAGCAGAAGGGACGTGAAGAAGGCAATAAAAAAAGCCCGCAAGAAGACCAAGGCGCGTACAAAACAAGAAACAAAGGCCACACACAGTGACACCACGTGTCAGCAGACCTGAGAAAAACCGAGCTTTATAATATGTATATAGATGACACTCAACGATATATTATACTAAAATGTCATTTCCTCTTAAAAACTTGGTATTAAACGAGATCATCTCCTTTAAAACAACTCGGTAATTAGAAAATAAGACAGCTCGGTATCTGATTATTTTAATGCCAACATGGAGTTGATGAGATGATTAATAACCTTAGACACCTCTCAAGATGCAGTGACCATCTTTTTATATGCATGTATGATGTTAAGAAACAACACAGATAAAAGCAAACAGTCCATTGAAGATGGAATTTCCGATAAATACGGGGCGCGGTCAACAATGATACATTCTTTATACTAGCAGTAGGTTGAATGCTCGGTAGTTGTCAGTGATATATATACCTCTCGACTAGCATTCACATTCTCTAGAAGTTAAGTATTTAGCATTCAGTTAATGCTATGAGATAAAAGAATATCTGATTGTGTTCGGAGGTTATGATCCAGGATGGCAATATGAATCACTAAAAATTTATCAAAGCAAACAAGTGAAGGAACTGAATAGTTGGAATATTATATCTAGGAATGGGAAGCTTAAAGGCATCCGCACATTTTATTCTTTAACATAACCATGAAAGTGGCATCAAGTTCACGTCCTTGTCTATTCAAACATTTAAAACCGATTGCAATCATTTTTTTATAATAATTGACATATGTTTTTTTTGGGATTAAGGGCTTCCAGTATGAATTGGGATCCCGTCAAACAGCTTGATCGCGTATTCCCTAAGGGCATATTTTTAAGTGCTCTATTTGAGAAGGTGGAGTCGGCAAAATGCATCAGAGGAGAGTCCTAGAGCTGATAAGTGAGAATGTTGTAATGGCAATTATGCGATATGCACCGTAAATCAATGGACACTAGTAAAAAATCACCACACAATTTTTTGTATATTCTAACAATTATTTTATTTCATACATACTATAAATAATATAGGGAAAAGTAGATATTGTGCCCCAACAATCTCCACTCAATACATATTATAAATCCCCCATTAGAAGGCACATGACATCTTTCAAGCCAGGCATTATGAAGTTACTATTCTTATTCTTGCAGTGTAGACATGTATCGAAGAGGAGGAATTGGATCTAGCAAGGCACTCAAACATCCTATTGGTTGGAAACTATGGGTTAGGATTCATGCCATTTAGTGTCACAGAATTTTCTGGATGCTTTTCTTCACTTAAGCTATTAAATCACATTCAATCCACTCAAATTACTATATGGCCAGAAATTCGCTTTAGCCCAATCTTTCTCTATTCTCACTTTTACTTGTGGAAGGAAATGCTTGGAATGAAAAATCTTTGTTGACCAGTGACGACCGACCGAGCGACAGAGGTAAAGGTACAGAAATATAGGTCGTTGCGACCTCAATCACTCAGACTAAGTCAATCAAAAAAAAATTGAACCACTCGAAATACGTAAAATCAATCAAGCACAAAATCAGCGGTCCTGCTATGAGATTTACCTGGTATAGCACCCAGGGTCGAACACAAGGAGCACGGGTTGGCCAAAGGCCTACGAAGTAGTCAAAAAAAATCAGAGAAGAAGAGAAACATTTTTAGTGGTTTTTAATTGTTTTTAAATTTTTTTTGGATTTTTAATGTGTAACGAAAATAAGAAAACACAAGAACAAGCACACTTGAGCAATTTATTTAAAGCATCAAAAATCAAGCAAAAATTCAAGAAAAATTGTTTTTATGTTTTTTTTGATTTTTAAGTGTTTTTGGTGAATTTTTGGGATTTTTATAAGATGTATTTTATTTTCTAAAAATCAAACAGTGCGAAAAAAAGCAAGGTGCTGTCCAGCCAAGCCCAAAACCCAAAGATAAAATATCTAAGGATCTCAAATGGACCTGGAGGTAATTTTCCTGTATACTAGAGAAAACAAGGGAAATTTGAGCACCAAAATTATTGTTTTTGGGTTTTTAAATTATTTATTATGATTTTTATGAGTTTTGAGGTGTTTTTAGATTTTTAGGGTTTTTACTCAATGAAAAATAGCCAAAATTGGCTAGAAAATCAAACAACACACAAAGAACAGTAACTAATTTTTATAGAATTTTTGGGGGTGTTTTTATATTTTTTTGTGATTTTTCAAGTGAAACAGTGCCAAAAATAGATGTTTTTGAATTTTTAAAAATAGCAAACAAGATCAAAAATGTCCTCAAAAATCTACAAAAAATCCTACACCATGGCAGGAGCCATGTGTTAAATTTTCGTTGGATTTGGAGGTGATTTGATATTTTATTCAAAATCCAAAAGGGGGCAATGTGCACAGGGACCAAAGTGCAAATACCCAAAGCTCTGGGGGTCCTGGTGCAAAATACCCAAGAAATCACGCGCGTGGCGCGTGCTTGAGGCACTCAGGGACCTATATGTAAGAAAAACAAGTCCGAGGACCTTCTGGTAACTCGTACCAAAAAGTCCAAGGGCTATGTTGCAAATAACCCACTCAAAAGACGCACATGCGCAAATACAATGCTCACAGGGGCATAAATGCAATTATCAAAAAGTTTCTATTCATTCATGAACATCCAGAACTACAGGGCTAGATTTGCAATTACACCAAATACACACGTGACGACGCACGTGGCTCACACAAACTGGGGCATAAATGCAAATAGTCTAAAAGATGAGGTCCAGTGTGCAAATATCCCAACGTAAATAAAGTACGCTAAATATTTACAGGACTGAAGCATAAAGCAAAAACTAAGAGGGGGCCTAAGGTAAATTACCCCTTTATTAAGTCGACGGCTGGATGGTGGACGCGTGGCGGATCTGACGGCTCTGGTCTCAGGCGCCTCTTTCCTCTTCCGCACGTGGGCCGATCGACGGCGCAGAGGAGGGCACGTGGAAGATCTGACGTATCAGGTGCTGTTGCCTCTCTCCTCTGCGCTAACGGTCCGGATCGCTCCTCTGGATGATCGGACGGTGGTGGCTCCTCGATAGATGGACGGTCACGATGAAAACTTGAGCGGAGGACGATCGGACGGTGGTGGAAGACCCTCGAAGAACAGGTGGCCGGTGAGGTTCGCCGGCCTCGTGCGCGTGCTGTGGGCCTCCTCAGTTGCCTCTGATGATCGAAGAAGGTCGGCGATGACGTCCCGCAGCTGGTGGTGGCATCCGATGGCCCAACCGAGCCCTGGAGGGGCTCCGGCGAGGTCGACGGAGGAGAGCTCCTGGCTTGGATGTGAGGGGGCCTCAGATGGCCTCCTCTTGACCTGCAAAACAGCTCAAGAGCTTCGCGGGTCGAGGGCAAAGTGCCTCGACCCGAAGAAGCGGCGTGAGGGTGGACGGTGCGTCGGGGTGAGCGAGCTCCGGCGAGCGGAGGACGGTGGAGCTCGAACCCCAGCTCCTGTGCGAGCTGGGTTGAACGAGGGGGCGGAGAATGTGCGCGGAGGAACAGCGATGGTGACTGGGTGTTCCGATGATCGAGATGATACGCGATATGGTCGGAATCAAAGGAAATCGGCGGAGCTTCGATTTGGGGGAAACAAGAAATTAAGCGAAATAAAGAAGTTCTAAGGTTACCTGGGTGGAGCGGAAGACTGTGCTGGAGCTTAGCTAGCTCCTGGTCGTAGCCTCAAGGTCGTCACGGCTCGAGGCTCGGTGCTCACGCTGGTGGCGGAGCAACGGCGGCGAAGAACGCCGGATCAGTGGTTTCGCCTCCTCGCCTCGCTGCAACAGGGGCGATCGCTTGCTGTCACTCTCGCGATGCCTCTGGAGTTCACTGGGAAGAAGGGGAAGAGCCAAAGATGGGGCGCGGAGGCGGCGGAGGTGATTCTATATATAGCTGCAGGCTCGATTAGGGTTGGGAGGCGACGGCTATGGAAGGCGTGGATCTCACGGCGAAGGATCTGGCGAGGATGTCGGATGATCGGCGAAGGATCCGGGCGCGGGGTTTGCGTGGACGACAGGCCTGGAGGCGCGTGGAGAAAATGACTAAGGCGGGGGCGGCGCGCATCTTCTCAAAAAGGAAAGAGTCCGCGGGGGAGTTGACCGGGGTCAACAATCCCCCGTGGACCAATCAGAGCCCACCAAGTTTAATTATTTTGATTCATTTTTTTGGGTCAGATAATGACCGAATTTTTAAAAACTTAAAACATGAAAAATATTTATTTTATTTTTCTCTATTTTTTGGTGATTTTTAATTAATTTTTGGAAATAAAAACGAGGTATTTACATTATATAGGTATATATACAATATGGAGGCTTTTGATTTTTGATTTTTAATTATTATTTTTATACAATTTTTATTCCCCTTTTATATTTTATTTATTTATAGAATAAAATGAGGAATAAAAGGATATTTTTATTTTATTTTTTATTATTTATATACATAGGTGAAATGAATAGTTTTGTACAACTATATACATGGCATATGTACAATATATGTTTTTGTATTTTTAATTTTTGTTATTTTTATTGATTTTTGTTTTAATTCTTTTTATTTTATTTTATTTACAATATATACCATAGAATATTCACAAAAAGTTTTGAAAATAAATACATTTATTTATAGGGTTAAATAAATAAAGAATGATGGTCTATGCACATGGTGGAGGGATATTTTTGCATTTTTGATTTTTTTAGATTTTTATTTTGTTTTTAATAGTTTCTAAATATATACAAATATTTACAAGAAATGTTTTTGGTTGAGGAAAATATAATTTTATTTATTTACATAGATATCTACACATGAGCTCCTATCTCCCTCTACTGTGGCTTTTATGCGGTCTGGCCCATGCTGAGCCCTCCTTGGGTTAGGTTGCTCAATATTTATTCTAAATATTTCCCTCTTTTTCTTTTTGATCTTTATTCTTTTATTTTTGCACAAAAACATGCTAATTATAAGTATTTACACAATGCATGCTTTTGGTAATTATTGATATTTACACATATCTACATGTATTTGCAAAGGTTTTTGTAGCTAAAATATAAGAATAAAGAGTGATGAATGGGTATTCATCAACCAGTGAAAAATATTTTCTGATACAATACAGATGGTTCACTTAGTAGTCCACTTGGCCAACGAGGCTCGAATTGCAGGACCGGTACAATACAGATGGATGTATCCAGTAGAGAGATTTCTCAAGAAATTAAAAGACCATGTATTTTATATGGCGCATCCAGAAGGTTATATAGTAGAGGGTTATCTCTTTGAAGAATGCGTTAATTTTTCATCATTATATCTTGACGATGAAAATGATATCTTCAACTCTGTAGAAGAAAGTAAAGATGACATAGATGTTGACAATGATGATGACGGTATTTTATCTATTCTTTCAGATTATGGAAAGCCAGCAAGTGGCACAACTCGAAAGTTTTTAGATGCTGATGAGATGAATTTGGCTCATTATTACATATTAATGCAGATTAAACAACTTGATATGTTTTTCAAAGAGTACAATGATATGTTTCAAAATCTTGAACGGCGAAAGTCTATCTATGCACATAATTTCTTGCAATGGTTTAGGTCTAAATTGAACCAGCTCAAAGATTGTCAAGATAGTAGATGGACTCCTGAGCTGCAGATTTTAGCTGAAAGACCATTTTCATTTGTCCACACATATACTACTTATACAGTTAATGGATTTAAGTTTCGAATCAAATCTGTTGACTTACATAGAAGAACACAGATGTGTGGTGTAATTGTGAAATCTCATCTTCAATCAGGCTTGGATGGCTACTATGGGGAGGTAATTGAAATCATTGACATCAGTTTCACACACGATAAGCGTGTTGTCGTTTTTAAATGTATCTGGTTTGATGTATTCAATAAAGATAGAGGTTTTGTAAAAAACAAAGATGGTTATATTAGTTTGAATCGAAGTCGTATATTGGGGACATAGGAACCATTTGCACTTGCAAGTCAGGTTGAACAAGTTTTTTTTGTTGACGATATTGAAAGACCTGGATGGATAATTCCGATTAGAACAATACCGCGAGCTTATTACAGTATGCATGAAAGAGATATAAATGATTCCGATGACGAAAGTGAAGCATATCAAGAAGATAATTTAAGCTAGTAAAGGTAATAATATATGCAATTATTGTTTCTGTGACTAATTATTATTGCTTTGCTTGCTACAATATATGAGATATGCTTTGCAGACTCTTTTCAATATAATGTCAGGATTGTTGTAATGCAGATGCCTCCTCGTCGACGGGCAATTGATCGCAGAGTACATGATCACAACACACAAGATGAGCAACATTCACCCTCTCCACCTACAAGACCATCATTGGTAAATCTTCATATTTAATTATTCACTTTAATATGAACTCTTGCATAAATTATTGTCTTCCATGTTGTTACAAAGGTGGTTTCCCATCGAAGGACGGTTGATGAAATTGTACATGATCACAACACATCAGATGTACATCGTTCGCCATCTCCTCCTTCAAGGCCGTCATTTGCATCGGTAATATTGTGTTATTAAAGGATGTATGAACATGAGAATTGTATTTTTTGTAAAGATTGTCATTTTTAAAATATGATTAACTTATATTGTTTAACACCAGGTGGCCTCTCGTCGACCAGCAATAGATCATAGAGTTCATGATCGCAACACACCAGATGAGCATCGTTCTCCTTCTCCTCCTACGAGGCCATCGTCTACATCGGTAAATTTGTGTTATTTAAGGTTGTATTAACATAAAAATCGTATTTGTCAATAAATTCCATAATTTTTATAATACGAATAATTTCTATTGTTTATCAATAGGTAGCCTCTCGTCGACGGGCAATTGATCGCAGAGTACAAGATCACAACACACCAGATGAGCATCGTTCTCCTTCTCCTCCTATGAGGCCATCATCTACATCGGTAAATTTGTGTTATTTAAGGCTGCATTAACATAAAAATCGTATTTGTCAGTAAATTCCATAATTTTTATAATATGAATAATTTCTATTGTTTATCAACAGGTAGCCTCTCGTCGACAGGCATTTGATCGCAGAGTACAAGATCACAACAAACATGATGAGAATCATTCGCCATCTCCTATCATGAGACCATCATCTACATCAGCTACTCCATCTGAGGAGGATGTAGGGACTCCAAGTACACTTGAGTCCAAACGACCACGAGTACGGGGTGCTGCTCAAGGAGTTGCTCTCAACCGCCTTAGACCGGGAGAGACTTTTTTTGTAGATCTTGTGGACGGTTATGCTGTTGGGATCAATAGTGAACTTTTTCAAAATCATTTAGGTATACTCACTCGTAGTATTATCCCAATTACGATCCGGGATTTTCGAAGAGATGACACAAAAGAGATGCGTGATCTACTTATGAAGAGATTGAGGGTAAGGTTAATATATACCTTAGGGACATTGTTCATATTTTTTATATGAAAATTTTAATTAGAATATATTACAAGAATCATTTTCATGGGAGATCAACGATGAGTTGGATAAGATGATTCTTTCGCATGCTTCAGAGTTGCATCGAAGTTGGCGATTTCGGATTAAGAGAGATGTAAGAAAGTCAATTTATTTAATCATTATAGGTTTATCATTGGAATGAAATCTTGTATGGAATTATAATCCAGACTTGTTATCTATATTTGCAGCACTTTGATGAGAATATCCCGATAAGTCAACTACTTGCTAATGTACCGGAAGGTATAACTGAAGAAGATTGGAGAACTTTAGTTGATTATTGGACATCCAAGGAATATAAGGTATAAATTCAACTTGATCTACTTAGAATCTATTTGTTTTTACCATTGTTGTTGATTAGAAGCTTCTCTTTGTTTATAAATGGTATTTGTTTTAAATCTTTGTTTATCCATCAAAATAATTCCAATTGTCCTATTTAGTTTAGATTTGTGTTCGAAAATAATAGGTGCTAATTATGTGAATTATATTGTTGTAGGCAATGCAATGCAGAAATGCACATAATCGATCAAAGTTAGCACATGCAGCTCATCGCATGGGTAGAAAAAACACCAAGCAGTTAAAGCACGAGTTGGTATGTATTTTTTATTTTTTCCAATTTAAGTATTTTTCATGCATTACCTCATATATTTATTTATATAATTAAATTCAGGTAAAAAAGGGTATTGATGCCGATCGTTGCAATCTTTTTATATACTCAAAAAATAGAGAAGGAAAAGATGGCTCAAGAATGTGGCATGATAAGAAATTGCAAAAGCAACATGTAAGTTAATTTACTATGTTTCAAATTCATTTTAATATATGTATTAATTCAAATTCTTTTTATTTCATTGCATCAGGAGCAAATGATGGCACTTCAACACCCAGATGATGGGTCTCCTATCTCTCCAGACGCAGCATATCTACAAGCTACTGGACCTGAACATCCGGGACGCGTGAGGGGAGTAGGCGGAGGGGTTAATCCATCCAAGTACTATGGACGTAGAGGCCAACCAGATAGTAACATACATGATCGAGTCACAAGATTAGAGGTCTTGCTAGGAGAGATAGCAAAATCAGTTGCTGTCATTGCCAAAGCACAAGAGGCGTCATCATCGAAGGGCAGTCGTTTATCACAAAGAGAGTGTTCATCATCTGGAATGAACAATGGCATGGGTGAAAGAAGAGATGATGATGAAAATTCAGAGGATGATGCAGATTTTAGCGATTTTGCTTTAGATGAATAGCATTTAATTTTAGACCGATCTTTATGTTACACCTAATATTATTAGATTTCAAAGGTCATATACTTTTTAATATTTTATTAGCTAATTGAACCTTAATTAGCTCTTATTTTGTTAAAAACCTTATGTTGACATGAGGATTATGCACTTTTTCAGCTTGTGTGTTTATGCTTATCATAATTGTTTGTTACCTTGTATGCAGATTTATCATGTGTATGCATGTTCACCATGTGATTATGACAGTACATGGAATGAACATCAAATACCATATGCATATCATATGAGATTTTGTTAAATGATTAATTGACACATGCATTGATTTTTTTTAAATTCTGCTTTTTTTGCCACGGTACTACTTCCATGGCCAAATTTCTGTTATCACAACTATTAAACCGTTGTCAAAGCCTATGCACTTTGTCAAGATGTTTTTTTACCACATTTTGGTTATCGTGGCTTAACCAGATTTGTCATGCTATAAAACCGTGGCTTGAAAGTTTTTGCAACGGTGAAATTACCGTGGCCAAAACAGTATAGCCACAGTACGTCCACTGTGGCGAAAAAGTAACCTCTTTGGCCACGGTAAACTATAAGACACGGTGGTATAAACCACGGTAATATTACCGTGACCAATATTATTAGGCAACGGTAATATGACATTAAGCCACGATACTCAACCGTGGCTTGTTCTATATTTTTTAGTAGTGTCTCAAACTTAATGTATGCATTGATGGACGTCAGCTAATCAAAGGGGCACAAGTGACAAAAAAGGCAAGAAGTCGGAGGCACAACTGATATTCCAAAAAAGAGAGGGGTGTAACCACTGTTGTAAAAGTCGACCGACTAGGCCGATTAGTTGGCCCGACTAGTCGAGTCAGGGGGAGGGGGTAGCTGACTTGACTAAGCCTAGTCGGTCATTAGTTGGTCAACCCGACTGTATTTTTCTTTACTTCCATATTCACTTCTACATGCGTAAGCTTGGGTTTCTTTGTGTTTCTCCCTTCCCACTTTGATTGAATAAATCACTCTTCAAGATTATGGCATTTAGTAAACAAAGGATTTTTTTGTCTTTTGATATTGAATTCCATGTTGCACAGGTTCATAGGTCTAACATTGCCCAAGTGGGTTCCTTTAAGGATTGTCTACCGATTATTCCTTGTCACCCAACACATTGATTCTAACTTTGATATAATGCAACCCATTATGGCAATAATCTCAATGCAGTGGTCAGTGTGATTGTAAATATTTTCTTTATGCCCTAATATACAAGGTGTGATATACGATGGATATCTTGAACCCCAAAATAAGATGGTGCCAGAGACCTTTAGAGCTAAAGCTTTCTTTGTCCTCGGTATTCTATTGCTTGTTAGGTACCAACATGTGGAAATTCACAAATCAATGTAATATATATAAGAATATGTGTATAAAAATTGATTTATATAGTTATACTTAAAATATTCAAAATCGACTAATGGCTGACTAAATCTGATTGATCGCCCGATTGCCGATTAATCCTTAGTCAGTGACCCCTCTGATCGAGTACTGACTACTGCTTTCTGCAACCTTGGGTATAACTGATATTGCAATATCTCATAGGGGCACAACTGATAAAAAAATTTATTTTACTCTGACTTTGTCCATTAGAACATCCAATTTAGAATCGCAACATCAAATATTATATATGAATGTCATCAATGTGTTGATATTGTCAAGTCATTAAGGTTGAAAGTGATCATTATATTCTTTTTTTGGTTGTCAATATGTGGGCGATATATCGTAGAACGTAAAAATTCCTTTCTATTTTTTAAAATGGAATTAGCATCGATAAAAGCAATATATTACCCATTTTGTCCATATTTCCCAAGAGTTGCTTTCCAGTGACCATTCCTTAGTTATGGAAATTTTTGAAGATCATCTGACTAAAATATTAAAGAAAGATAATTGGAGGATGTCAGATCATCAGAATAAAACAACATCTTATTGTTGGCTATAATGATTAAATGGCTCGCTTACCAGAGATTTTGTGAAGGCCAACCTAGAGGGCACACCGAGAGAAGAAGGAAAGTGTCAAAGAGAAAAGTAGTTCAACGAATTCATGTTTGAAAGAGAGTTTAATGTCTTATCTCTCGATTCTGGTAATGATTTCACATACCCAACTGACATTCAGACCACAACAAAGAAGATTGTGTAATAGGATATTCAGGACTAAGCATGAAAGGCGGAAAATCACTTGTCGTGGTGGTCTTGGACTTTTTATTGATGGGAGTGTAAGGTTCCATGTTCATGTTCGAGTTGAAAGCCATATACAACTATACGGGGAAAGTACACGAACTATACGTGTATATTTTGACTACATTTTAGCAAATGGAGTGGCTATTTTTATCTTAAGTAATGATTAAAGAATAATGAAAACCTTATTTTCTTGATCATGATGGCTTTGACGACGCGTTAACTACATGCTCCTTTTCGGGTTTAGAGAAACAATAGTGATATTGACACTCTTAAGACAATATTTAGAATTAAAATTTTGCTTACAAGATTTTAATGTTCATCAAACCTTTAACTTGGAAAATTAACTTCTCTTGTTATAAGAAAAAGGTTTTTTTTACCATGTGTGCTCTTCTTAGCTTCTACAATATCATTTTTATCCCATTCTTTTTGTATATTAGTTATGCCCATAACTTTTTACAAATTACACAATCAGTCTATTTTTAATATCAATTATACATTTACTTGACCTTAACAGAAGGGCAAAACTGTAAATTTTGTAAGAATTGAGGGGCACAATTGTTGCAAAAAGGAAGGGATATAAGTGATATTGAAGAAGTTAAGAAGAATACATGTGAAAGAAATCCTAAGAAATATGCGAAGGGAAGACCTAAATTACGGCGCGCAAAACTCATACTTACCTTTGTTCTCCTCATGTCTAATATCCTCATATAGTTTTAAGAAGTTTTGTTGCCACCACACCTTTCTTTTTCCTCTCAATATTACCATCCACGAACATAGATCGTATTTTAACAATCATTTTCGAATTTGAATCTTTTTTTATTCTCTCTCATATTCATAAGTTTCTTGTCATATCAACTCTTCTAATCAATATGGCAATTGAGAAATATATCTACCATGGAATATATTAAAATTTAGATTCTTCCTATATGGAAAAAAATGGCATTCTCTTACTATGTCTTTTGCCATTAGACCTTATCCATGAAAGAGGAGGGAGATTGAACTAAATTTTAGATGATAGTCTGCTTTTGGGACTATTAAATTTCTATATATAGATATCATTAAAAGTAAAATATACTTAAAATATTTTAAGGTTAATGATGATACCTTACATTTAATCATCATTAACAAATATAGTGTTGTTCATCTATATGTCATCTTAGTATTTTAGGTATTATATCCTCTATGCATGTACATGATTTATTTTTATTCTATAATTAATGAAAACATTCTATTAATCCAACTAGATAGATTGGCCATGCTCTATTAAATTAACTAAGATATGCAGATTTATTTTTGATTTTATTTGAAATGGATAATGCATGGTTAAATAATTTTGTAATTTATGATTTTTTATTTATATTGTATGGATAAAAGTTTTATATGAAACCTTATACACAAATGATTTTTCCATTGCTCTATAGGCAATGGTAAAGAGTCCATGTAAATATAGATTATAATTATATAACCCAATCAAAATCAAGCTTGTCTTAGCTTGGTAATGGATCACTAATTCATCATGTAACTACACCTAAGCTACATGAAATATGAGTTAATTTCATTGAATTTCTTTTATATTATGTTCAAAATGCATCAAGTGATTTCCACACCTATGCACTTAAGTTTAATTAGAAGTTTTAAATTTCTTCAAAAAAAAACCTAACATATATATTTTGCATTTGGTCTACATTTATATTAACATAAGGATTCAAATTCCAGTTGGCTTTATTTCTAATAGTATTGTATTTTTTTGTATCAAGAGATAACCCAAATAGGCTTTTTTCATATCCACACCACATTCTCTTAAAAATAATAATTTCAATAGGTACCAAAGTAAGCATGACATAAACGTCTAATGTTCGAGGAATCGATGATGGTTGATTTTTATTCAAAGAAGAGATATAATTAATGCGTAAGTGTCATTGTACCCCACAAGATTACCCAAAACAATCAAAAATTATTTATCCAAATAAAGAAAAGATATGGATATGTTCTTTATTAACCTGGTATAGCTCCCATGGTCGAAAACAAGGGAGATAACTATAAAAATGAAGGTTATTAATTAATGAAAATTAATGAAAGGATCTTTTTCTTCTTTTTCCATTTTTGTTGCTTTCATATCTTTTTAAAATTTTTATATTTTTTGGATTTTTAATTTTTTGTTTTTTACTTTCAATTTTTTAGTGATTTTATTTTTGTAAATTCTTATCCTTATAATTTTTAGAGAAAACAATTTAAAAGAAAATAAAATAAAAGGACAAAAGACACTTTTTGGATTGTTCAAAAATACTAAAAATATGCAAAAAAAAATCAACCAAAATATTTTTATATTATATATTACTGTTTTGTTATTTTTGTGAGATTTTTTTAAGATTTTTAGAGAATAAAAACTAAAAAAATTTCAAAACAAATGAAGCTACTATTTTTGGTATTTTCAAAATATAAAATGAAATAAAAAGAACTAGAAATTAACACAAATAGAAAGAAATTTTTTCAAGCTTTCAAACAAGCGATTTTCAATGATTTTATATTATTTTTTAGTGTTTTATGTATTTTGCAATTTTAGTGGTTTTTACGAAGAATTTTCAAACAAAAATTATACAGAAAGTAGACAACTAAAAACACATACTGATGTTTTTCTGGAATTTTTCAAATATTTTCTGAATTTTTATTAATTAGAAACTGCAAACAAGGTAAATTTTTGTGGTTTTTAAATTTTTAAAAATAACAAAACTGATTATTTTTTCAAACAAAAATTAGGGGTGATAGATAGTATTTGCACTTATTTATGAGAATTTTTAGGGAATTTTTGAATATGATTAATGAATTATTAAGCTTAATTAACAAGCAATTAATATAATACGAATTAAAGGATTATTCTACAAACAATGTTATATAATGGGATAAATGGAAAATTAAATAAGAAATAAATGGTATAATGCTACAATTTACCTAAAAGAGCGCGTGCTAATGTACGTGAGATGCACTAACTAGGACCCCAAAGAGAATAAATTTTTCCTAGGGCTGAATAGAAATAAAGAAGCACATGATTACTATTGCAAAATCTCTCTAGAAATACACGTGCAGCTGCACATGAACTGTTCAAAATGGACTAGAATGCATAACAAAAACAACAAGGGTTTACTTACAATTATTCAATCAACCACACATTGGCACGTGTCCACATAGGGGCTTATTTAATAACTAAATAAATGTAGGGCTTAAGACCAAATTTTCACAGATTCATGTACGTGGCGCATGACTGATCCAAAGGCTCTTATGTTGTTGTTTGGATCTAGATCGACATTTATGCTTTGGGGCAAATTGAATGGCTCAGATTGGATCTGGGCTCCTCTGTTCTTTATTCGGCTAAGGAGAAAGTTCCTGGAAAGATTCAAATGAAGGAGACTACTGGAGAGCTTCGATCGACCAGATCTCGACCGATTTAGGTCCAGCGCTCCTCCTAATGGTGGCTATGCGCTCCTGCTACTCCTATGCATCGTCTAAATGTGAAGATGAAGCTCAAAGGTCATCAGATGACGATCTGGTGCTCAAGGTGTTTTGCAGCTACAGATGGAGCTCCAGATCTCACTTCATGCTCCAGAGGTATTCAAAAGTATCTATGAAGTGTTATTTTCTCGAAGTAGCTTCTCGGGCCAATTTATTAGCTAGAAAAAAGGCGACGATGGCAGGTGAATGGGGACTTTGGTGAAGGTGGACGGAAGTGGAATCAACTTCCAGAGCTGTGTATGATCTGGATGAACAAAGGTGACATGAAGCTAGAGAAGAGGTCAAAGATGGTGATTGGAAGGTCGGAAATGGAGGTAGATGAACATAGGGGCTCCTATCGAGCAGATCGGAGATGGATTTGGGATGATCGGATTTATGCTAAAACAACATAATTAAATACGAATTTAAAAGGCAAAAATAAAGGACATTACACTAGGATTAACATACAATGGAATGACGGGGTTGCCCCTCAAATCCAGCTACGAGAGGCTAGAGAGGCTCGTTCACGATGGAGTGTTCTGTCCAATGTTGGATCTTGTCCACTCAAGGCCCAATTCTCGACCAAAATCGAGGGAATTCCCTCCTGTCACATACATAATTCTTTAGGTGCTTATTTCAGGTGGAAGAGTCGGGTTGAAGATGGATCAAGGGGACCAAATGATTTGGAAAGGTATTTATAAGTAGCGACTCCAACGAAATTTAAAAAAGGTGTTGCACACGAACCAAGGCATGATAGATGAAATTCTTATTCGACGAGTAGGATGATTATACGGGCATGAGAATTGATGAAGAGATCAAGTAGAATTGATGAAAGGATTTGATGAAATAAATCGAAGAAAGTAGGACGTCGATTATTCTAGCCAATGCTGGAAGATGGAGAGTTGATCCGGGTTAATAGACCCAGGTCCAACCAATAGATGCAATTGAATAAGACAAATGCGTTAGAGGACAAAATAGGAAAAAATGAAATAAAATTAAAAATAAATTAGGAAATGAATTTAAATAAAATAATTTTATAAATAAAAATGTTAAATAAACTTATTAATGATAGTTTTAAAATAATTTAAATAAATTAAATAATTAGGTGAAAATAAACATTTACCTTTATTCATAGGTAAATGTACCTATATATACAACACATGAAATTTAAATAAATTAATTTTTACAAATAATGATATATTTTAATAATTTATCAATTTATAAAATATTTAAGTATTTTAAAGATATTTTTACTTTTTTTTGGTGATTTTTTATTGGTTAAATAAATAAGGATATTTACAACCTAGGTTTGTAATACCTATATAATATATACATGAATTTATTTTTGGTTATTTTGGATTTAATTATTTTTATTTTCATTTTATATGAATAAAATACAATATATACAAATATTTAAAAAATACAATATGAGCAAAAAATAAAATAAAATAAAATAAAATAATACAAATTATAATGTACAACGTACGCATACAATACATCTCAACTCCAATTTTAATAAAACTACTTTCATTTTAAAGCATACTTAATTTTGAACATAGTGAAATTGAGCTTGGTTATTTTGAATTTTTATGGATAAGATATTGATTTAACAAGTTGAACCTTGCAGCTTTTTCAAAGTGTTATTATTTTTAAATTGTACAAGATTCTTCTTGTAGTTACTTCCAATATTTACAACTTATTTTTATGTACAAGTTTTAAGAAGAATTTTTTTTATTTGAGATGAATTTGGTGATTAATAGAATAAAATAGAAAATATAATATATATATAGTGATGTACAATGATTAAAATACATGTGAGAGTTTATTTCTGAATTTTTTTATAAGTTAAGGACCCTATCTCCCCCTACTTCATTCCTTATCGACCATTCCAAGTCTTGATCTGGTCGCGGGAGCGTTTGGGTCAGTCTGTATACATAACCTTCTTTTATTCCTTCTTTTTCTTTCTTCTTTATTCTTTTATTTTGGAGTAAATTACTACTAAATACACAATATTATCAAATGATAAATGATAAGAATTATTGTTATTTACATGTGTTTTACCTAATATTTTAAGCAAAAATACATGAATAAAGATGTTGAATCATGGATTCATCATTCCCCTATACTTTGCCTTTGCTAGCCCCTTAGCAAGAACTTATTCTAGGGATAAGTGAAAAATAAAAATAAGACAAGAAAAAGAAAGAACTTAGAACAATTTTTATTTTTAAACTTATCTTCGTAAAATCAAAGTATGGATCTTGGTCAGACCTTTGGATTATTAGTTTGGCGAAACCTTATTGGGAATAGGATTTAAGACTCAACAGCAGTCTCTACTTAGTTCACCTTAATGGTCAGGTCAAAACAAGTCCCTATACACAAATTCTGATGACTATGAATCTTACTTGTACTGTGCAGGTGAAATATCTCCCACATCAGAAATGACAAAGAACAACCTTCTTTTTAGCAAGGTGACCCTAATTCCCCAATCTAACTACTCTTTCTTTATGAAGTGGGATATTTACTTCTAAGGTTAGGTAAGTGGTGTGTTTACAATCGAACGAGGAATAAGATAGAAGAATAAGAAGAGAAGAGGAGTATGGCCAGTGGAGCCACATCTCCTTGTGAAGCTGGCCAGTGTAGCCAAGTCTCCATTAAGATCTGCAGGTTCTCTAAAGATGGGACCATTATGGTCATTATTTTTTCTTTTTTTGAAATAAATTTGTCTTCTATTTGGTGGAAAGAATTGTTGCACTGCATTCATCTTATTGTGTCCTGATGGATATAGAATTTTTTTCGTTCGTCTCCCAACTTTAGACATCCATGACACTAGACTAGGTTGAGGCGCACTGTCCACTCGAAGCGACTGTATATGTTTCCATTTGTGTGCATCTATTGCCAGGAGATTCTACCCCTCACCACCTCATCCGTGAAGAGCTACGTTCAAGGTGCTTGTTCAAGTTAGGTCACTATATATAATAATCATGCATGTTTATGAAATATTATACTTAAACCAATCAAGATGACATGCGAACATGCTCTTGCGGACTAAAAGAATTACGTCATTGTGACCTGAAATAACAAAGATTCAGAGGAGAGAGTCTTGTGGTCACACAAGGCGGACCATAGTCGATGTGTCGACTTGTCCAAAGGACCTCGACTAATTTCAACAATCAACCCACAATATAAATATAAAGCAATAAAAGTGAATGATGTAGATCAAAATTTTTTATAACCCTACAATCAAATGTGTATAGTGACAAGTATGGTAGTGTGTCAAACACAGGGAGAACAAGGGATAAACAACAAAATTTGGCTAAAAAGACAATGAATGTGTTTTGGGGTTTTTGAAAATTTTAAATTTTTATGGGTTTTTGATATATATATATATGGATTTTTATTTTTATATTTTTTATTTGCTTATTTTTATAATTTTTTGTTCCTTTTTGAATTTTTCTAATTTTTAATAATTATAAGTACTAATATAAGTAAATATAACTATATATGAGGATGTATGATTTTATATTTATGAATATAGCTATAAATACTCAAAAATCACCAAATAAAATATTTTTGTTTTTATATTTTTCTCTATTTTAGATATTTTTCTTCTAATGTTTACTACTTTTTTGCATTTTAAGTAAATTAATATGGCAAAACAGTAACTAGAATAACTAGGATGAATTGTTTTGGAATTTAAAAATATCAAATAGTCTTAAAATTTTCCAAAACTATTTTTAATATATAAAAATATAATTGGCAAAATTCAGAAATGGAAAGATATTTTTATATTTTTATAGAAGTTTTCAATAATTTTTATAAGGATTTTGGATCTTATTTATTTTTTACTATTTTTCTTTTTCTATTTTTTGGGATTTTTCGTTTGAAGATGCAAAATACAATAATAAACAAATATATTTATATAAATTTTCAAAATATTTTTAATTTTTATTCTTCTAAGCTAAATAAGGAAAAATAGCTCTATTTTTAATTTTTAATAAATATAAATATAGAGTAAAATACCTTAATAAAATTATATATGGTAGAATATTATATAAGTTATTATCCTAATTTTCTACGAATTTTAGGGCACAAGAGCTATTTTAACAAAAATAATATCCAAAAAAATAAAATACAATCTCACTGGGGTATTTATGCAAATATTTAAAGTCTTGGTTTCATTTTTGAACACCCAAGAGAGTATTAGGGCCAAAATTATAATTTTCCCAAATATTTCCAATAATTTATTCCCGCAAGGGTTATTTCTATAATTAATCCAAAGTGTGGAGGCTAGATGGAAAATTTCCGGTAAACATTACACTAATATCTAAAAAATGGCTAAAATGAAATATAAAATATCTGAGGGCCTAGGTGCAAAATACCTAGTCCCCTCATGTGCATAGATACGTGAGGTGAAATTGATTGGACCTAAGTGCAAATATGGAAAGTTGTAAGGGGCGAAATTCAAATTATCTAAAATATTTTACGTTGTAGATGAAAGTTTAAATACTAAAAAAGAAACTACGAAACTAAAAGGGTAGCAAGCAAAACTACCCCCATAAGCACGATCCAATGGTATAGAGGATTTCACTTGACACGCGTCATCTATCAGACTACTTTGTACTGTTTCACCTTTAGATAGCCAAGATTGGATCTCCGTTGTTGATTGTGCGACTCATAGGAGAAACACCCAATAATTGTTGCTCGTTGTGGAGGTGGCTCATGATCGGACGACAGGGAGTTCACCTGGAAGAACAGGGAAGACGAACTCCCCGCTAACCATACTTTGATTCATCCTCCAAACTTACTGCAGCCACCTGAGGAGCTCCCAGATGTTGTAAAATGTACCCAAGGTCTTCTGCAACGACCGGAAGTCTCAGAAAGCTCCAAATCCCATCAGTGGAGCTCTGGGGGGGGGGGGGGGGGGGTCAGAGAAGGCTTCGAGCGGCAGGTGCCTTGTGTCAATTCAAAACTTGACCTGCAAAGGGTCTTAGGGCCTCCAGAACCTGTAGGAAAGCTTCGCAATGAACAAGGGGGTTCTGGTGGTCCTATTAGTCGGGAATGAGGAGAAGATGAAGTGGGTAGAGGTGCTCCGGCAAGCGATGGGAAACATCTATCTCCTGATCCAACTAGGATCAAGTTGATTGGAGGCGCGTGAGTCGTAGATAAACGTTGGGGGAGAGAAATGAAGGTGATAGGTGGGAGGCGCAATGGTCGGATCACAGAAATGAGGTTCGTCAAATCTCATCTCCAACGAAGTACAATTTGGATTTCTAACGAAAAGAAGCGAAATTAACTGGAAATAAAACCTAACTTATGTTACTACTAACCCTAGGAATTTGAAATACATGGAAATAGATGCTCACCTGCTTGGAGGAGTTGGGAGCGAAGCTCACTGTAGAGCTGGATGATGGAGCTCGGATCTTCAACCTCGATCCTCTTCTGTAAAGCCTTGAACTTAGCATCTCTCATATCTTATATTATAAGATTTGGTTCGTAAAGAGGAAACCAACGGAATTTGTTTTGTGTAAATCAGACTTTGTTTCGAATTGTTATGATTTTCAGAAGAAAGAAAAGGAGGCTTAAGATGTCATTAAACCTTAATGAACGTCATTAAGACCGATTAATCGTGATTAAGGAAACTAATGATGGATCAAGGATCACTAATCAACATTATCAAATACTAATCAAGGATCATTAGAAGTTAAGTGTAAGTCATGAAAGTTAAATTACAATTAACAGGAGTTAAATCGTGATTAGCGAAAGTGAATCACGATTAGCTCTAATTAAGCGTCATTAGCGAATCTAGAATATTCTAGAAAGTTCTAACATAAGCATTAAGTTTCGGATAAGCTTTGACCAAAACCATGGGCCAAAACCATTGGCCAAAACCATGGTCCTAAGGGCTAAACCATGGTTTACTAACCATGGTTAACGGCTTTCTAGAGCCTATAAATAACCCCCCCACCCATTCATTCTCTACGATTTCCACTACCACCACTACCCTAATGGCTAAGGTCGAGAGGTCAGGAGGAGGAGAGGGAGGCGGGGAAGGAGCGCTAACGAAGCGTTATCGGGAGAACGAGGAGGAGAAAGTTACGATCATCTTCTTATTGGCCTCGTTTTGATTCATGTTCTTTTTCCAGTTGGTTTTCGATTCATCTTCTTTCCGATTCATTTTATGTTGTGGTTTGAGGAGAAATTTGTGTAACACCCTACTTAGGTGCGGGCTGCTATGTACGTCAGTGAGACCTGTGATTCATCAGACTTTCACTCACCTAAGATGCGTGGTGTCTACCGATTCTCCAACGCTTTTGGTTCTATTCTTTCGATTCCATTTTTATAGTTGTTAGATGGAGAAATCTGTGTAATACTCTATTTAGGTGCGGGCAGCTATGCATGTCAGTGAACCTTGTGATTCGTCATACCTTCACTAACCTAAGACGCGTGGTGTCTGACGATTCTCCATCGCTTGCAGTTTGATTACATTCTTTCAGTTTCGTTGTTGTTTTCCTCTCGATTGATTTTATAGAGTAAACTCTTTTCGTTTTTATTTTGAAATATATACCGATATTAGGGGAAACTCTGTCGAAAATTTCCTAGAAATATGTCCCAGAATAAGGGGAAACTCTGCCGAAATTTTCTTAGAAATATCGCCACGTATAAAGGGAAGCTCTGCCAAAATTTTAAAAGAAATTATGTTCTTCACATTCTTCGTGTTCTTCGTGTGTTCTTCGCATTCTTTGTGTTCTTCATTCATTTTTCGTGTTCTTAGCACATTCTTAGCATTTTCATATGAAAATGAAATTCGTTCATTTCAGGAGCTATAAATCATTCTTTTTGAAAAGGAATCACGATAAAACACTGCACACGTGAGAGAGAGCTCGATTAGGTAACGAAATCCTTCCTTTTGCTGTTGGGTTTTCATACGAGATTATTGAAATTCCTGATTTTATATTCTTCACTATGAAGAATCCTAAATTTAGCTATTTTTGAGAAAATATGAAAAGTTGCTTTGTGATTCCCACTAAAATCAGGTTTAAACATTGAATTGATGCAACGTCTTGGAAAGATAGGGTTTGGGAGTTAAAATAAGCATAAATATGAGTATATATATATATGTGTGTGTGTGTGTGTGCGTGTGTGTGTGTGTGTGTTTGCACGCGCGCGTGTGTGTGTATGCGCGTGTGTGGTTCTATACTCAATATTGAAGAATATGCAAATTGAATGCTTAATGGAAGAATTACATCATGGGAATTGATGTGTATCATTTTGAGTCCCGAAACAGATCATGTGTTACGTTAAGGATATCTAGGAGTAGAACTACAGGTCAGGCATGCAACCTGTAGGTTTGTCGGAAGGAACCCGTATTGACATGGACCTACCTAGGTGGTACACAGTTTCCTGTTCTGATAAGTGCACACGAAATAAATAAATTGCAACGCGTGGTATTGGGTCCCAATATCTTCGGGTTGAATGACGGAAGATGTAGTCATGCCATGTGGAGGCACGGGTCGTTGGATAGAGGCTAGGTCACGATAACATGTATTTAAAGCTGCTAGGTTATATGATTAAATGTTAGCCTGAGGTTTTAAGCAACCGAGTCCTCAAGGATGGTGTGTTCCTTTGTTTGTCACACTGAGGGTTTGAGACCCCAATTAATAAAAGAAAAGGAAATTGTTGGGGTAGTATTGGAGGATTGGTTGAGGTGAGGTGTGACGGTATAAGCTTACTAGATCAACGTAGTCTCCAATCCCGAAGTGTCCACAACTTCAGAGTCCATATAGTGGTGAGGTAATTCCCTGGACTAATCCCTGACGTGGAATTGAAAGGAATAAGAACTAAACTAATGAGAATGAATGAATCTTTTTATGATAACAAGTTTTGAAAATTTACACATTTGTTTGCTTTTCTCTTCTTCGTTGCTTAGCACTCGCTAATTGTTAACCTATGATTTATGGAAAGTCCAACAGGTGTCGGCGAGCCAGTATAAGGACTTTAGTAATCTAGCCAACTAACATAGCCATCCAGCTAACCACAGTAGCTTTACTCTGTAAGGTAATTAGTAATATTTTTTAGCATTTCCTTCTATATGATGTACATGTAAATGGTTATAGTGGGAAAATGTATCATGTGAACTTTATTTTGTGAATGGAAAAGTGTTGAAATACTTTCTTCTGAGTATTTTTAATTCCGGTCCGTTTATGAATGTTAGTTGTGACTGCTGAATAAATTATGCTGAGTAACCAGATCCAGATATGGAGGATCTGACGGCCTGGAATCAGGGTCATGACATCTTCCTCGAGGCCAAAGTGGTCCTCGGCATCCCTATTATCACCAGGAAGCTTCACAGCATAAGCTTTGAGGATTTCAAGGGGTTAAGGGAGATCAAAATTCAAATGTGGTCCAAAGAGTGGTATATGCACATGTCAAGGTTGGCTTGAAGATTGTGCTCGATTCATACACTCCTCGATCAAGAAAATGATTGGTCATGAAAGTCCATTGATCGAGGAACAAAAATGAAGAAGACTTTGATCAAAAATAGTGAAAGAATCAAAAGGGAAAAATAATTGAAGAACATGGTATAGATCTGTCAAACGCGGACCTAGGGAGTGAGTAGTTGACCAAGATCAATGTGAACTCACTCCTCATTGGTCTACGTCGGTCAGGAAGAAGACAAAACGAAAAATAAAAAGTTTATTAATTCAAAATAAAATAATAAATGATTTAATTAATTTTAGGTTAAAATTTGAAAAATACTTATTATTTTTTGTAGTATTTTATTGTGATTTTTATTTATTTTTACAACTTAATTTATTATATGATACTTTTTTACATGTATATTTATATGTATATTTACCTATATACTATGTATTTTATTTTTGTTTTGTTTTTTATTTTATCATTATATATATACATATATATAACTTATTTGAATACACTTTAATATATTTTTATTATATTATTCTGATATAATATGCATACTTAATTAAATATGTATATTTATTTTATAAGTATAAATATATAAAATTCATCTATGTATTTTTGTATCTTTATTTATTTTAGTATATTTTTAATGGTTTTATTTTATTCTAATTATGTACGTATACTATAAATAGTATTTATAAAATTATAAAAATGTAAATTCTTGAATATTATAAAGAATAAATAAATTGATTTTTTATTCATGTATAATATACAATAAGGGTCCCAAAACTTATTTTTTGCATCTTAACTTTAAATTAAATGAAACCACATTCATTAAATAGATAATTAAAAGTTATATACAATTAAATGATTTTTATGAATTTTGAGTTCATATGGAGGGAGATGTAGGTTTGGGAAGTTTGGATTTTGTTTCGTGTGTAGAAAGAATACTATGCATTATTTTTGTGTGAAATAATTTTTTTTTCTATATATTTTTATCTATAACTTTCATGTACAAAGTTTATTGATTTGAAGTATAAATAGTAAAGAATAAAATAGGCCCCAAAACTCAATTGTTTGGCAAAATCAATTGGGATTTTTATTGTATTCCTGACTCTTATCTCCCCCTACTTTATTCCTTGTGGACCCAGTCATCATGTTGCCTAGGTCTCGGGTTTAGGGTCATTTGATACCTATGGTATTTAATTTCTTTTTATTTTCTTTTTGGTTTTTTTATTCTTTTATTTTGGCTTTAAATATAGAATTTTATACATTATTTACACAATGAATAATGGATGTTAATTTATGAAAAATAATGATATATACATGCATTTAACTAGGGTATAAAGGCCAAAATGAAAGAATAAAGGTGATAAAATAAAGATCCATCATGACTTAAAAAGTCCCAGCTCTAGTTTCTATAAGGTTCCTATGAAATTAAGTGAATTAAGGTTTTAACCAAGCTCCATTCTTCGATTTTATACTAGACTAGTTTAAGCATCAATGCCATTCTGAAAAATGCGAATGCAAATACAAGAAAAATAATAATTTTTTTAAAGAAAGAAAATAACAAACTTTTTAAAAAGGTTTTTCAGAACTTTCGTATTTTGATGGATTTTATCTTTTTCAATTTTTATAGAATTTTTAGTAGAGTATTATACATATTTACAAGAATTTACACAAGTTATATACGAATTTACAAAGAATTTTATACAAAAATACAAGAATTATACAAGTTTCATACAAGAATTTTATTTACAAAAAGAAATTTTATTTACCAAATTTATGTGTAAAATTTACACAGAATTTTATCTACAAAAGAATTTTAAATACAACTTTTATTAGAGGATTTTGTACACAAGTTTAGATACAAATTTTATACGAAGATTTTATTGACAACAAAATTTAATTGAAATAAATTATAAATAAATCTGGCTTTCATACAAGAATTTTACAACAAGTTTACAAACAATTTATATACCCATAATTTATATCCCTCGTGCTAAAATATTTTATAAAAAAAATTACAAATCATTTTACAAAAGTTTACAAAATATTGATAAATAATTTAGAAAATATTTTTACAAACTATTTTAGATATACTTTTCAAAATTATTTTACAAACTTTTTACAAATATTTACAAACAAGTTTACAAACAGGTTTTTGAAAGCATTTTTATTTTCAAACATTTTACAAATATTTTTACACTATAAAAAATTTGGTATAAAATAATTTACAAAGATTTTAAAAATAAAAAAATATAAAAATTTGTACAAAAACAAATTTATAAAGGTTTTTACGAAGAATGTACAAACATTTTACAATGCATTATGAAAATATTTACAAACAATTTTACAAAAGAGTTTATAAATAATTTTACAAAATACTTTACAAATCATTTTTCAAAACATTTTTGTTCCAATATTTTAGCCATATTATTTAACAAATAAAAGTACGAGTTATGGCTAACATATATATGTAATATATACAACACCCTCTATACTTAGCTCGAACTATGTCCTCATAGTGATCAAGAAGCGACAAAGGAAGACATAACTCATGCTAAATATAAAAAAGTGAAAAGAATCCTATGCTACAATGACTTAAAGAATAAATAAGAAAATGAATAGAAGTCGGTGATCCTCACCATACTTAGGATCAAATAATCCTAAGTATAGAAGGTCATATAAACGGGGAAGACCAAGGAAGAGAATGTACATGAAATCAATGACTCGAACTATCCTCTTATACTTAGGGTAAAAGATCCCTAAGTATAGAAGAGAATATCAATAATTGAGGGACAAAGCGAGAGAGCAATCAAAGAAGGGAAAAACAGATATCACCTCCCTTATACTTATGATCAGATGTCCCTAAGCATAGACAACAAAATAGATGTAATAGAACAAACAGACATATGAACAACACATGTTCAACACCCTCCTATACTTAGGATAACATGCATCCTAAGTATAGCAAAATCCTCAATGAGACCCAAAGTGTTGAAAAAAATGGAAGAAAGGAATAAAATAAAAGAAAATACGTATGTATAAGGCAAAAAGAAAGAACAACTCAACGAGAACTGTACAAACTCAATAATGCTGAAGAATGGCCTTCTTGTGCGGTCGAGAACAATGGAATACACAAGAGAAAGGTCAACATCAGGATCATCCTCAAAGATATCCATATATGAACCGGAGAATCTCTGACCTATGTTGACCGGTGAGGAACGACCCAGAATGCTGAAAAGATGAATAGAACTGACCTCTAAAAGTTGTATCACGATCTCTGAATCACTGTCATCATCGGCATTGAAAAAAGAAAATGAAAATCATCATTTAACACTATATCCTCAACTATGCGTGACTGAAGAGACCTCGGTGTCATATCTAAAGTAGATGCGATGAAGAGGTCAAACTATAATGGAATATGATCTATATCCTCATCAACATAGACCCCATCTGAATCTGCATGAAAAGAGGGCTCAATGTTCTCACAATTAGAAGGCTCGTCCAAAGAATCTACAAATGAATCAGGTTCAGACTTTGAAGTACGTGCCACCGATGGTTTTGACTCAATGACATATATACCTCAAAATTCATCAATACATCTCCATTATTTTGTATGAGAATCACTAAAGGCTATGCTCTCCAAGTTTTCCTCTTTGGAGATAAATTCTCGGGTCTCAGTGGAATCAGAAGAAGTAGAATCGTGTCAAGTCTCAGCTGTAAAATCGCACAACCCTGTGTCTGATGGGCTAGTAACACACTCGTCCGATGGAAGAGTCTCTATTGGCTCGGAGGTCGACATTGTGCTACTGGGAGGAAAAGTGACACTATCTGTCCCATATTCAATAATGACCCTGACTTCAGGCAGAAAAGGCCGACCAAGAATAATGGTAGCATTCTGTGATGCTACTGAGGAGTTAACATCCAAGAAAACAAATCCACAGTGAATTTTGTACCTTGTACCATCACGACAACATCCTGAAGTATACCCTTAGACCTCTTGACCTATCTGTCTGGAAATTGAAGATTCATTATGTCTCTCTTGAGAGGTCCTAAATGAAGTGTATCAATAAGATGGAAGGGTAAAATGTTCACTGAAGATCCATTGTCTAAAAAGGTGTGCTCGAACTCATGATTTGAAATATGACAACTAATAAATGGTGTTTCCATATATTTCTTCTTTGGAGTTGTATGTTGGATGGCACAACATATGGCAATGGTCAACACTTATTTTTATGAGCAATGATTTCTCCCCTTCTTTCTTTTTTGTGTGGTATGCTGCTTCAAGCACTTCTGGAGATGAGAGATGTGTGCCAATGCCTCCGAAAGAGAGAGTTTAATCTCAATTCTATTAATATCTCTTTCGTGAAATTTTGTTGATGGTTCTTTTTGAAATTTTCTATTTTTGATCCCTTCCCTAAATTCAAAGCATCTGGGAAAGGTATTTGTACATCCTCCTTAGCCATATATACACTTGAAGGATCAGAAGAAGAAGATTTTTTTTGTAAATCCGAAGTAGCTCCATGCAAATCAGAAGAAGGACAGATGAAGATGAAGTCTTGTCTTTATTATTGTTCTATTTAGATTTCTCTCTTTTAGATTTCTTTTGAATTGGTGTACCTATACTATGAAGAGAATCAGAATACAACTGTAAAACTGCATCTTTGCTGACTATGCACTTCTCGCTCCTAAATGTATCAACAACACTAGGCTGCCTCTACATGCCCTGGGAACTAGAAGGAATAGAACTCAACAACTTAGGATAAACTAAAGTATTTGAAACTGATCTCTACTCTATGATAATGCTGCATATCAAATATTTGAATGAGTCCATCGAATCCCTATAAAAGACACTCTGCTCATGAATTAAATGGACAAAATGAACAAATGTGGGACCATATTATCTGGAATCTCAAAGTGATGTCCCGCATCCATCTTGGGCCACTAAAGATGCTCAAAATGATCAACTGGATCTGGGAAGATATGCTTCTAGGTGACTGCTCGTAACACTGGTTGTGATATAGAAACAAAATAGACTGAAAAGACTGATGCGACAATGTAGGCTCTCGCTCTCTAAAATGACAAACTGGTTCAAAATTTAGTTGGAAAACCAACAGAGATGGGACTGGTAACTGAAAAGTGGTACTCTCCACGAACGTCTCAACGTCCATCATCTGTATTGCATCAATGTCCACATCAACTGTCTGATCTACGATCTATGAATAATCATGAAGTCGATCGCCTCAGATCGATCTCACATCTCACTTGTGTGATATCTTGACAATAGAAATCTCTCCAAAGAGAGTCCAAAATGAATCCTTGTCAAAACTACGGTGTGAACCGCCACATGAGGCATCGACCAATGCCTAATGCTCTGCAGTCATCTCCTGATAGAAAATCTGAACTAACTATGATTTGGAGATTCCATGATATGGAAATATCCTCACTAGCCACATATCCTACAATGTCTCAAGGGGATCATGTGAAAAATATCTGATAACCAATTTCATAAAAATGGCTTGGCTAATGTGGGTAAAACTTCCTTAGAAATGCAACTCGTAATGTACCAAAACTAGCTCTCTCCTTTCCCAAACTTTGAAACCATCTCACGGCTTTGTCCTTGAGTGTCAATGGAAAGATCTTCATCATGACATCTTCAAGTGAAATATCTAAATAGTATGTAGTGCTACATATCTCTGCAAATGCAAAGATATGTGTATACGACTCCTCATGTAGCTTCCCATGAAATCTAGATAACAATGATACAAAGTGCAAATTAATCAGAAAAGTCGGTAAACTCAATGTAGAATCTGACTTCGCTCCTGAATTGTGTATAGGTTGCTCAGTCCACACTCTCATCTCAGCATCTCGTGGACTTGTGTATATTGAATGATCTAATCTCTGCTCATAAGTCCTAAACCTCTGCCCAACTTCTATAGATGTAGTAGAAGGTTGACTCATAGAGAACAAATAAGGAGGAATAGAATGAATGGGAGAACAAAGAAACACGGGGAATAAAAGGTGATGATCCTCCAAGTTCAGAATCGAACTCGAAGAAGGAGGGAGGAATGGGGATTGGTTCAAAAAGAGAGTTTTCCCGATCCGATACGAGTGACATAAACAAAGAAGAAGATGACAATTCTCTAGGATCGGAGTCATACTTGGATAAGGATAGATGACTCAATTTAGGTTCGGAACACTAGTTGTCTCGAACCAACCTAGATGAACAGGTAGGTGCACATGGAAGCGATGCCGTAAGAGTTGGCCTAAGAGACGACCTACCATCATCATAACTAAAGAAAATAGGAAAGCAAAATGAAAAGTGAAAAGGGCAACCAAAGAAACTGATAAGACTCGGATGATGAGTGATTGCTAGAAACATAGAAAGATGAACATACGGATCATACCAAGCACAATCAATACACAAGGCAAACCCCCAATTCACCAACTCAACATAAATGGGGACCGTAAAGGTTCGATCTTTTATCTTTTTAGCTTTAGAATTTAGTAATGCAAACATTTACTCAATTACAAACACACTGGGTAATGTCGCTCTATCACCAAGCGCACGTCTTTAAACCTCCCCAAACAGTTCAACTAGATACATGGACTGCCGAGTTATATCAGGCCCAAAGAGATATAAGAGGCGGACACACCAAACTGATTTTCTAAAGTCCAAGGTAAGTGCTTGCAACTACAACAGTGTCTCGAAGAGTGATACACATGTATTTATGGCACAAGTCCAGGGATTTGGGCTCTATCCTTATGTCAACGTCCTCACCCACTTTGTTTGAAGGTAGGTACCTGCAAGAATAAGGGGGTTACTCTCCAAAATTAAGGAATGATGTCCGTTATGTTTAATTTTATGATCAAGTGAAATTAAGAAGTCCCAAATTTATTTTTCATTATCACTTTTTTGATCCTTTTGATTTGAGAAAATAAATGTCTAACAAATTTTCAAATTTCCTTTTTATCCTAAGTGGGAAAAATGGGGAAGGAAGTCAGAAAATGCGAAACACGATGAAATCAATGATGCATCAAAGGATAGAAGATGCGTACCTATCGTATGCACTCTACATGCAATATGATTTGTGAATAAAATAAAAACAAAAAAATCTATCCTAAATGATGCACGAGAACCGTCCTAGCAGAAACTTCTATTATCAGGAAAGAACCAACTATTTAACTAAGTCCAACTACGCACTACTCTATAGGAACATAAATTTTATTAGGAGGTTTGGACCTATTATTTACCCGGCTCCACCAAGATAACAAAAATCTACACTAATATTCTTGAGCATGAAAAACCACGTAAAACAAATCAAAATAAAGATGATAAAAACAAAAACCAGTGAGTTCCTCCAAGTGCACCAGCATTTGGTGAAACAAATCACACAATCACAAGGTTATAATAACCTAGAAAATAGAAAAAGAGGCAAATGTCAACATGAATTATTAAAATTTTTTTCAAAAATAATGAAATAAAATGATGAAAAAATAAAATAAAAAAAAATAAAATGCTCCAAAAGCTTCTTCCACTCCTCCCGCTCCTCCTCCTACACTCTCATGCAGATCGATGAAGAAACGTCTGACCTCGACTTCGCTCGGGTGTGTCGACACTCCTAAGAACTCTAGCCTCGTTCGTTGGAATAGAGGTAAAATATATACAAACACCAAGAGTAGAGGTAAAGAAGAAGATATAAATACCCTCGCCATGCCTACGTGGCAACGATGCCATTTTAATGTTCGAGGAATCGAGGCAGGTTGATTTTTATTTAAAGAAGAGATACGATCAATGTGTAAGTGTCATTGTGACCCAGAAGATTCCTCGAAATAATCAAACAATTATTTATCCAAATAAAGAAAAGAAATGGATGTGCTATTTATTAACGTGGTATAGCTCACATGGTTGAACACAAGAAGCAACTGTAAAAACAAGGGTTATTAATTAATGGAAATTGATGAAAGGATCTTTTTCTTCCTTTTTCTCTTGTTGTTGTTTTTATGTCTTTTTATATTTTTGAATTTTAATATTTTAAATTTTTTATTTTGTGATTTTTTATTTTTTAGCAATATTTAATTTTAAAAATTATTATCATTTTCATTTTTAATAGAAAACAAACTGAAACAAAACAAAACAAAAGGGTAAAAGCCACTTTTTATATTTTTCAAAATATTAAAAATATGCATAAAATTCAACCAAAAATTTTTGTATTTTATATACCTTTTATTGTTTTTATTTTTGTGAGATTTTTTAAGATTTTTAAAGTGAATAAAAACTGAAACAATTTCAACAAATGAAGCGACTACTTTTGGCATTTTTAAAATATAAAATGAAATAAAAATACTATAAATTAACACAAACAAAAAGGGGAAATTTTTGAGCTTTAAAATAAGTTGTTTTATGTATTTTTTATTTGTTAATGATTTTATATTAAAATTTTACTATTTTTTGTATTTTATATTTTTGTGGTTTATGACGAATTTTCAAACAAAATTTATATAGAAAGAAAAACAACTAAGAATACAAAACACACACACTGGAATTTTTCTGGATATTTCTAGACATTTTTTTTTGAATTTTTTAAATTATAAATGCAAAACAATGTACAATTTTGTCATTTTTGAATTTTTAAAAATAAAAAACTAATTATTTTTTGAACAAAAATTAGAGATGATAGTTAGTATTAGCATGTATTTATGATATTTTTGGGAAATTTTAAAGATGATTAATGAATTATCAAGCCTATTTAACAAGCAATTAATTAAATGGAAAATAAATGACTATTCTGCAAACAATACTATTTGGTGGACTAAATGGAAAACCAAATAAGAAATAAAAGGTGCAATGCTACAATTTATCCAAAAGGTGCACTTGCCGATACACGTAATATTCGTTGGCAAGGACCCCAAAGGGAATAAAATTATTCTAAGGGATGAATAGATATAAATAAGCCCATGATTATTATTGCAAAATCTCCAGAAATACACGGGCACCTGTATGTGAGTTGTTCAAAACAAAACATAATGCAATTAACAAAAACAAGTGTTTACTTGCAATTATTCAATCGGCCACAAAATGACATGTGTCCACAGAGGAACTTATTTACAAAACTAAAAAAATGCAGGGCTTAAAAGCAAATTTTCACATATTTACGTGTGTGGTACATAACTGATCCAAAGGTTCTACTGCTGCTGCTCAAATCTAGATCGATGGTTATGCTTCGGGCATATTGAATGGATCGAATTGGATCTGGGATCCTTTGTTCCTTATTTGACGAAGGAGAAAGTTCCTGGAAGAACTCAAATGAAGGAGACTACTGACGAGCTTCGATCGGTCGTATCTTGACCAATCTAGGTCCAACGCTCCTCCTGAAGGTGGCTATGTGCTCCTGCTGCTCCTCTGCATTGTCTATGAAGCACGAAGGTGGCTGGACGATGATCTAGTGCTCAAGGTGTTTTGTAGCTATATGTGGAGCTCTAGATCATGCTTCACGCTCCAGGCGCACTCCAAAGTACCTATGAAGGGTTATTTGCTCGGAGGAGCTTCTCCGACCAACTTTTTAGTTGGAAAAAGGCGACGATGGTAGGCGGACAGGGACTCCGATGAAGGTGGATGGAAGTAGAGTCGACTTCCAGATTTGGATGTGATCTGGATGAACAGAGGTGACGTGAAGCTGTAAAAGAGATCAGAGATGGTGATCGGAAGGTCAGAAAAGGAAGTAAATGAACGGAAGAGGTCCGATCAAGTAGATCAGAGCTGGATATGGATTATGGAATTTATGTTAAACAACGAAATTAAATACATAATTAAAAGACAAAATTAAAGGAAATTACACTATGATTGACCTACGATGGAATAGTGGAGTCGTTGCCTCAGATCCAGCTGTGAGAGGATGGAGAGGCTCGGTCGTGGTGGAGTACTATGGCCAACATTGAATCTTGTCCAATTGAGGCCCGATTCTCGATCAAAACCGAGGGAATTCGCTCCTATCATGAGCAGAATTATCCATGTGTCAATTTCAGGTGGAAGAACCAGTTCGAAGATGATCTAGAGAGCCAAATGATTTGAGAGGTTTTTATAAGCAGTGACTCCAATGAAATTTGAAAAAGGTGATGCACGTGAACCAAGACGTGATAGATGAAATTCTTATTCGCACGAGTAGAATCATTATTCAGGAATGAGAATTGGTGAAGAGATCGGGTAAAATAGATGAAAGGATCTGACGAATCAAAACAGAGAAAGTAGGATGTCCAACCGGTTATTCGAGCAAATGCTGGAAGATGGAGTTGGCCCAGTTCAACAGACTCGGGTCTGACTAATAGATTCAAAGTCCAAATAAGACAAATGCGTTACACGACAAAATAGGATAAAAATGAAACATAATTAACAATAAATTAGGAAATGAATTTAAACAAAATAATTTTATAAATAAAAATGTTAAGTTAAATAAACTTATTTATGGTGATTTTTAAATAAATTTAATAAGTTAAATAATTAGACGAAAATAAATATTTACCTTTATTCATAGGTACATATACCTATATATACAACACATGACTTTTTAATGAATTATTTATTACAAATCATATATAATTTAATAATTTATTATTTTATAAAATAATGTAAGGATTTTAAAGATTTTTTATTTTATCTTTTTGAATTACGTTATTAGATTAAATAAATAGGGATATTTACAACATAGGTATGTGAAACCTATACAATATATACATGAATTTATTTTTGATTATTTTGGATTTAACTATTTTGTTTGCATTTTATATGAATAAAATACAATATGTACAAATATTTAAAAATACAATACATGCAAAAAAAATAAAAGAAAATAAATAAAATAATACAAAGTATAATGTACAACATAGGCATGCAGTACAATAACACTCTAGAAAGTCACTTTTCACATCTTAACTTTGATTTTAATGAAAATACTTTCACTTCAAAGCTTATTTAATTTTGAACACAATGAAAGTGAGTTAATTTTATTTTGTATTTTTCTAGAGAAGATAATTATATGGCAAGTTGAACTTTGCGGGTTTTTCAAAGTATTATTATTTTCATACTATACAATGATTCTTCTTGCAATATTTGTAACATTTACAACTTATTTTTATGTACAAGTTTCAAAAAGAAAACATTTATTTAAAATTAATTTGATGATAAATAAAATAGAATAAGAAAATATATAATATATACATTGATGTATAATGAGGAATATACATGTGTGAGTTTATTGCTGAGACTTTTATAAGTTAAGGACCCTATCTCTCCCTTCTTTATTACTTGTCGACCATTCCAAGGCTTGGTCTAGTCTTAGGGTTCAGATCAGTCTATATACACAACCTTCCTTTATTCTTTTTTTCTTTTCTTCTTTATTCTTTTATTTTGTGTAAATTAGTGCTAAATATACTTTGACAAAGGAACGATAAACGATAAAAGCTGAGAATTATTGTTATTTATAGGTATTTTGCCAAGGATTTTAAGCTAAAATAAAAAGAATAAAGATGTTGAATCAGGATTCATCAATGCCCCATATTTTTCTCCAATTTTCTGTGGATGAAGTAACCCTCATCCTCGTGGTTGTTGCTTTCTTATTGTATTCTTTTATTTTAGCATAAATAAGTGTTAGTTCTACATTACTAGCAAATGATGCTATATAGTTAAAAGATGAGAATTACATGTGCTTTACTAAGGACTTTAGCCAAAATAAAAAAATAAAGGTGATGAATTAGTGATTCATCAAGGGAGAACAAGTAAACAATCACGTGAGATGCTTACATTGATCCTCACCTCAACTAGACAACTAAGTTATAGCCAGTTATTCCTCATTCGGATGACTTCTTTGAACCTACTACTTCGGTTTTTAAATATCCATGCAACTAGGTAAATTAGTGCACAACACTAGTATCTGATAGTCCCTAAGGATTGGTTGCCTACCACCCTTGACAAAGGACTTGTTTGTGGGTCCTATTTAGATTTTGATATGATATTACAAAACTTCATTTAAGTTGATCTAAATAAATTTGTATGAGTCTAGAGCATCTCACTATTAAAGAGTCTAACTTATGATGTGAGGCAATCTACTTAAACACTAAAGGTTGAATACTGAACAATATCTTATGGAACCCAGAGAATCAAGTCATCGACCCGAAGCTTTTAAAATCCAATCTCTATTAAAGTTCCTATTATAGTTAGTTAATTAAGATCATGTAAATCTCACTCTAGTTTTCACTTCATGATTTGTACTAGAACACAATGACTTTTCACCAAATGCCACTATGCATTGGATGCAAAATTAAATGAAGACATAATTTTTTAAAGAGACTATTTTTTTGAGTTTGATAATTTTTTATGCAATATTTTAGAGAAAATCACATTTTTTGGGTTTTTTTTTGAAAAAAACACTATGTTTTTATGAAGATATATAATTTTGAAATATGTAATTTTTTCAAAATATGCAAGTTGTAAATATGTAACTTGGAAAACATGCAGTTTTTTTGGATATTTGGAAATATGCATCTTTGTGGTTTTCAGAAATATGCATATTTTAGGGGTTTATCGATATGTATTTTTTCACAATTTTTAATGGCTCACGAAAAGTAAGAATATAATTTATTTGTAGATTTTATAACATAGAAAATAACAAAATTACAAGTTAAGAACCCCTGTCATACCTAGTCTGAGTATATCCTCATAGATCAAAAGAGAGAAGACATAATTCATAGTATGTATAGATTAAGCGGAAAAAGAGGGAAAGGGGCAATTGCATCCCTCTTCCAATACTTTGGTCTTGGCAGATTTAAGTACAAAAGAGACAAGTCATGAAAATGAAGAAATTAATGAGTAGGAAGTGGGGGCATCAACCCCACTATACATATGATCTGCATATCCTAAATATAGAAAAAGGATATAAATAGAAAAGAATAGATAATCTATGATCTGCACCCTCTTCTCACGCGCTCCCTTCCTTGCATTGACGTGTCAAAGCTCGCCCCTCTCCCCCTGCCGAGCTCCTCCTCAAAACCCCCCACCCCCCGCAGCAGAGCACCACCCATGCTGGAAGCCCCCCTCCCCGCGCCGAGCGTTGAGGCCCCACCCCCTCCCTCGAGCTGAGCTCCTTCTAAAGCACCTGCCGGAAGCAAGCCCCCCCCCACCTCCCCCGCACCGAGCTCTGAGGTCCCACCCCTCCCTCGAGCAGAGCTCCTCCTGAAGCACACCCCTCCCATACCCTTTGTTATCTCTCTTTCAGCAACACCAAGAAGCTCTTTACGCCTCCCATGTCCACCTGTCCACTACCATGATATGCATATACCACCACCTTAGAACCTAGAAGATAGGAGCGGAATTGGAAAGGATCAACAACCAAAAGCTCTTTTTATGTAGTAGTATAAGAAAATTAAGCATCATTAAGTGTGTGACTGACATAATGAATAACCACAGGTAACTTGTTTACCCTTTATCTGTCAATGGCTCCTTAGGCATAGTCGGAGGCATCACACATGATTTCGAGACCAATTTAGAGGTTGGATTATTGGAGCTTTGGTTATAGCCTCCCGTCAAAAGGAGTCAGATTTCACGCATGATTCATCAAAAACAAACAAAGGGCACATCTTTTGCAAGGCTATTTTTGAGAATTCTTTGATGAATCGCCCATCAAAAACCCCAAGAAAAGATCTAACTTGGCCGACTGAGGTCAGGGGTGGAAGTTGGGAGATAAATTCCGCTTTGGCCTTCAATTCAACATTCAGAAATAATGTGACACAGTACAATCCCTTCTCATACTATAAAATTACTTTTTTCCCAACTCAGAACGAGATTGACCTCAATACACCGTTTGAGGACCTGTTTTCAATTATTGAGTCTAAAATGAGTTCAAAAATATGACCATCAAAATATCGAGAAAATCACCAACCATATCTGAGAAAATGGCCATCAGAAACCCAAAGGTAGCTGGTGCAAACATAAAATCCATTAATGGGCATTTTATCAAGAGTGCACCCCCATCGCCCGCAGAGAGGTTTTTACCTGAACAAATTTCTGTCAAATCAAGTTAAATATGGTTAGTGACAGAGAACAGAAAGCAAGGCATGAAGCTGAAAGACATCACCTTCTCATTTCCTGAAAGACAAATGTTAATTTAAACAAAGGAGAGGAGAGGAGATGAGCATTGGTGCATTGGAAGAATAGGGGAAGACGAAGTAGAAGAAGAAAAGGAAGAACTGCCGAGAGGGTAGACAAGATTCATCAAGAGATCCACAAAAGCAAGCAGTATGATCTTGTGGGTCTTCTTGTCGTTCAACTGCAGGTAGCAGTGCAGAAGCTCCTGCAAGCCCGACCACTCAGTTAGCCCACGAGCTTCCACCATTTCCTTCTTGGATACCCCGAAATCCTTGTATCGATCTTGTAAAGCCAACTCCAAAGATATGCTCTCCTTGCAGAAAGATGCCGCCTTTCGCAGTCCGACATCGAACCCATACCTTGAATTGACCAAGCATTCAATCTTTCGGGCAATTACAACAGTGAGCTTGGCCTCCTCCATAATCGAGCTGTTCATTCTTGACGAGAAGAAGAACCTTTAGCTGCTGATCATGCCTGTGAGGTTGCGTTCCCCAGTCTCCGAGATGCCAGAGATGCAAGAGTAGGAGGAGCAGGAATAAGAGCATCTGGGCAGCGGCTCCTGTTTCAACATCGTCGGCGATGGGCCCAAGATGAGGCCCCACCCCCTCCCTCGAGCAGAGCTCCTCCTAAACCCTACCCCGTCGCTGACTAACTCCAACCCCTCTTAATTCTTCCTTGCTCCTCCACTATCATTGTTTTCCTCTGGCTCGAATCCGCACTGTCCCTATAGGTTGAGGTGTGGTAGGGAGATGGTCGGTCGACGGCGGGGGAGGGGAGGAGGTCGGAGGAGGGAGGTTGAGGTGGACGGAAGGTGAGGGGATGTGATGAGGAAGGTGGATGGAGGTTGGGGGAGAGGATCCTCTGCTATAGAGGTTTTGCAGCAGAGGTGTTGTAAACTCAAATAATTTTTTCTGTAATTTAGATTTTTAAATCCAACCTTATAGATTGAATCTTAGATTAATACTCTATATATCCTCCAAATTTCGTTTAAATCCGACATTATTTGCTATTTTATCTTAATAGTTTAATATTCAGATCTTTTTTAAATGGAGTTCAAGTTGCTTAGATCTTGACCGATTGTTTGACCATTAAGATAAGATAGCAAATAATGTCGGATTTAAACGGAATTTGGAGGATATATAGAGTATTAACCTAAGATTCAATCGATAAGGTTGGATTTTAGAATCTAAATCACAAAAAAATTTATTTGGGTTTACAACACCTCTGCTGCAAAACCTTCCACAGCAGAGGATCCTCTCCCGGAGGTTGGAGGGGGAGGAGTATTTTTTTATTCATTTTCTAATCGTTGGATTGAGGTTGAGTTAGATTAACTCATTCATATGGTTGAGTTAACATATTAAACTAACGGAAGGTTATGGATGCGAGACGGAGTGACTATCCATGGTTTCTCATATAATTCATGATTATGCAGGGTTATGATTGTAATTACAAAATTACTTAGGGTTATAGGTGTAAAAAATCCCTTACTTTTAATGGTATAAATGAGAGGCCTATTTATGTCAATAATTTTTTGAACAGGGCATGGATGCAAAATAGTGGGAGACAAATGCAAAATCCCCACCCAAATCGACACTTGAGGTGTCAAAAGGGTATTCTCAAGTGCTGATTTATGCCTAAATTTTTAATTTTTTATTCTCATACCCATCTATTCATTTAAGATTAAATTAGTATTTATTTTAAAAAGATCCATCACAACACGTCTCTGGTAGGAGAGGCTTTTGCAATGTATAATAACTTTCCATTTATATATTTGTCTGTATTAGTTGTACCTGTTTCCGAATTTAAAAGGGGACAAGGAAGTGATAATAGTTAAATTCGTATACGTATGTGGTTATTTCATCCGTATTTCTTATGATGCTGGTAACTCCTTTTTTTCAATGTTGGAACAATCACGACAACTAAATGACTCTACATTTGTTTCGCATCTATCCCCGTTTTTATGATATAACTGTCTTTATATATTTGTCTTAAATTTGTACTAATCGTACCAATTTTCGAATTAATTATACCCGTTTTTGAATTAAACAGGGGATAAAGATACGATAATAGTTAAATTCATATACCCATGAGGCTATTCATCCGTAATTCTGATGATGCAAGTGACTCTTTTTTCAATATTGGAACAATTACTACAACAAAACGAGTTTATAGTTTTTTTTGAAATCATTCACTATATAGTCCATTGTAAGTATATAATGACAAATATTATTCATTTCAAAATGATTTTTCATAATATATATAGAACAATAAATATTATATCTATTGCTATATCATTAGCGATTGTTCACATAAAACGCTTATACGTTACAATTTTTAAAATTTGAACTAATTTTTACAAAGAAGATTGCTTTGAAATCAAGAATTATTAACCACGAAAAGAGTTTTTTAAGATTCCTATGGTTAGTACGTAGTCATAGGCATTAGATTGGGTGGGGCTACACCAATTAGGTACTAACACAAATCCACTAGACTTGCAAACATTAAGGGCATGTTTGGTTGCTGGGTTAGACTGGGTTGGGTTGGTTTGGGATACTCCTGTGAATAGTAAACTGTACCTTGCGAATAGTAAACTGTGAGGACGATTGAGAGGGTTGGAAAGAGAGGTACACCGGTGTACCCCAATCCAACCCAGTCCAACTCAGCAACAAAACAGGGTTGGATAAGTTTCTATTTGACAACTGGGTTGGATTGGGTTGGAGCAACTTACTGTGAATAGTAACTGTTTAAATTGTTAGAAGGGTTGGATAAGGTTGGAATGATAAATATGATGTGATACGACATTGAACATGTGTTATATTAACTTTTAGTGATTATAACATGTTTTTATATGTTTTTTTATTTGAATGTGGTTAAAAAATATTATAACAAAGGAACTATATGATTTATACAACTAAGTCCGACCAAGAATGCATGGATAGAGCATGAGGAATGCCCAACCAAACGAGCCCTAGAGCTCAAGTCCAACCTAACCCAATTACTGTTGGGATACGCTTTACTAATTATTATCAAATTAGGTTTCAGTTTTGAAGTCCAAGTCCGTCTACCAAGCCCACAACCTATTCATCCATAGAGTTCAAATCATACATTTACTCCCACATTCTTATGTCTCCTACATAATAATATATAGCAAACAAATTAAAAATGACATTTAGGAGTAGTAATAATTATGAAAGTGAAGAGTGTTAAAATAAGTATTCTGTTGTTTCCAATTGAAATCGTTTATTTTATAATCACCGCAAAAAAATGTATCTATAGTAACTTTTTTTTAAAATTCGTCACTATACAATGACATTATTCATTATAAAAATATTTTTTATACTTGAAATTAGCGATGAATTTCATACATGTTACTGTCTCATTATCCCTTGCCATTTTTCAATTTTTTTAACTAACCCTTGCTGAATTTTTAAACTAAAAAATCAACGATGTTTAGCTAAAATTTTGAAAAATGAGAACAAAGCTATTAATGATATAACATAGAAATAACATTAGGTGTTAATTTCAAGTAAAAGTAATAATTTTGCAATAAATAAAATTGCCGATATATATTTAACAACTGACGATACAGCGACATATTTTTTTAATGTCACAATATACTATTTTTGTTTTAGTGAAAGAAGATGAAAAAATAACGAATATGCAGTCAAATATGATAGTTATCTATAGAAGGTTCTTATCCTTACATTTTTAAAGTTTTACATACATCTATACATATATATGGAAAAATACATAAAAAATATATATTGTTTTAAAAATACATAAAAAATATATTATTTAGTAAAATAATAATTGATATCGGTTCAATGGATTCGAGCTGCAAAACGAAAAACATGATATCCAAGCGAAAGCTCATTTAATAGAGAGTCATGTTTAGTCGAGATTTAAATGGCATGTTCTTAAGAACCCGAATCTGCGAACTTCCAATTAAGGACATGTTTGTCTTCCTTAATTTATTTCCGTTTCACATATACTTCTCAAATGATTCGAACATGTATTTGAGTCTCTCCTTCGGATTTGACATTTAAGGAGATATCCTTTTCCAAAGTGGTATTTAGCATTTTTCACGTTCAATATCATTGGCTTTTTTGCTTTTAAAGACATCACCAATTGATTTTGACAATGCAAAATACCTCAATCATCGTTCACTACAACAAAATTGGCCATAGGCAATGAATAGTTCAACATTCATTGTCTTACCATCCATAGAATACTATTTATTACTTATTTTTTTAAATTTACAATGATTATTGTATTCACTATTATATTTCTAGCAACGAATCATATACCAATGATTATCCTTTGACATTTTCTTCTACTCATTAGTAAATTTATCAACGATTATATGAATTTAACGAATAAACTACCGGATAAATCGATGCTAAATAAAACTTTAGCAACAAATATGACATTCATAGCTAATTACAAGAATAAAAGCTAATTTTACAACGAATAATATTCGTTGTTATACATTTAACATTGAAAGATATGCCATCGAATATTCAATTATTTTATTTCTCGAAGTGAAATTTCTTATTATAATTTCATAGGCAAGCATGCATGTGGACACTACAAGAAAAGTGACCTAAGGCAACGAATAATTTAATATTCGTTGTCATATCTTCCGTAGTTAAATATATAACAATGAATATTATACGTTGCTTACTTCTTTAAATTCGCAACGAATAATGGTATTTGTTGCTATATTCCTAGCAACGAATCATATAACAGTGATTATTCGTTGCCGTTTTCTTCTAATCGTTGCTAAATTTGCAACGATTAGTGTGAATTTTAACGAATAATTCAATGAAAAATCATAGTTGTATGGATCTTTACAAATAAATATGACATTTATTGCTAATTACAAATACAAAATATGATCTGACAATGAATAATATTCATTACTATATCTTTAACATCGGAAGATAAAACAACTATTATATCTTTAACATCGGAAGATAAAACAATAGACATTTTCTTGCAGTGACATATCCTTAATGACAAGCAATGTTATCTTCGGATGGAAGCATGGATTAGATTGAGCTGGATTTTTAGAATTGTTGTGAGAATCCCTATGCAAACTATTCATAATGTGTACTTCCACTGTTCACTGTCACGAAGGCCTGCAGCTTTTCAAAGCCTGCAGGGATTTGAACAGTCCAAATGTCCCTTCCTGATTCAAAGTTTCAGTGGCTGTTAAGTCTTGTCATGTCGTCTCTCTCCTCTCTCCCCATTCATGTCCCGTTCTCCACGGCTGGATGCATGCACGCTTGAAGACCTTGACTGCATGTATCAGATCATGCATCTGAATACGTCACGTGCATGTAAGGAAAGTATACGTTTTCCTCGGAGAATATATACGTGCGTGTGTGAATTAGGGTTTACCCAAAATATAGTGTATATTTAGCAACTAGGGTGAGATTTTTCCTGACATGACATCTTCAACATCCAAATACCCTGTCAGGATATCTGACCTCAGTATTTCTCTGGCAAAGTATCAATCGATGAACGATTCGTCGATTAGCAAATCAATAATATATAATATTATTCCGGAAAACTTTCTGAATTTTATATTATTAAAAATAATATATAAAAATATTTGAAATCGAGAATCGGTAAATGGATATAAAATTCAAAAGGTTTAATAATATAAAATTGAAAAGTTTCCTGAAATAAGCTTCGATCGACCAACGGTTTGCAGATTGACGAACCGTTCGCCGATCAATGCCTTGACAGGGAAATACTGAAGTCAGATATCCTGACAGGACATTTGGATGATGGGGATACCCTGTCGGAGAAAAAACTCAATTAATGTGTATCCGTTACTATCTATTTGTTGGAATGATGGTGTGTTTATAATTTAATTTTCAACCTATTAAAGCATTATAAGACATACATAAGCAAACATAGGAACAAGGTAAATAATTATATATATAAGTATTAGATGTTATAGCCAACTCTACTTAATGTGAAAAAAGGTTTTGTTGTTGAATAAGTATTAGATGTTAGTTCAGTATAATAGGCATATCGAAATGTAAAATGTTCATCAAAATATAACATAGACTAAGAACAAATATGTTAAAATTACATGGTCATACTAAAAACTAGGTTAGTATTGCACGACAGCTTGGATAATATCATGAAAGATATTTCCAGTCAAAAAATCAGTTTGACTCAACTACAAATATCTCTCATTTACGCATGTATTATATTAAGGAAGTATCTTTCATTATAATTATATACGTCATTATTTTTCAATAAAATTACAAAAGTATGTAATCAGTATATTCCATCTTTATCTAGTAAGTTTTCCTGCAAATAATTGGTCATAAGATAATAGGAGATATTCCTGTTAAGAATTTTGAATATGTAAGTGTTACCATCACAAAAGAATAAAAGAAAGGTTCAAACAAAGGTATCGAAATAAAATATTAAAATAAAGGATGAATACATGTCTACATACAAATTACACTTAACCACAATATTCACATTCATACTGTTGATATCCAAAACTGTTAAGTTATCTACACACAGAAAATAGTCATTAAATTACTTATCAAACCATGGAGATATATAAAATATCATGAGTTTTTTAGATATTTAACCTTGATATGATTCTTGTTATTTGAGATTACAACATCATACGGTACACTACCATATGTATGAATTATGTATATACATATATGGTGGGAGGAGATCACGCAGAAGAAAAGCAAGGGAGGACTGGGTGTTAGAGATATTTGCAGTATGAATAAGGATCTTCTGGCCAAGTGGGTAGTACATATACGGGGCAGAAATGAGAATTTGGCCATCAAGTTGCTTCGCAGTATTTATGGAGTTGGGGGCTCGCTTGAGGCGAGGAGAATAAGGTTTGAATCATCGCTTTGGAGCAGTATTTGCGACATCCTTTCATCTTTGCGGGAGGGATTGAGACCTAAGGTGGGGTCCGGGGAGGTTTTCAGATTCTGGCAATAGATTCTGGCAGGATGAATGGACTGGCGAAGGGTTCCTTAGCACTAGGTTCCCCATGCTCTTTGCTTTGGCGGCAGACAAAGGTTGTTCTGTGGCGGATGCTTGTGCCTCTGGCTCGTGGAACCCTCGGTTCATTCTGTTATCCCATAGCGGACGTTGGAGGACCTATCAAGACTGCGAGAGGAGTTGCCATCCCCTTCCTATATTACGTAGGAGAGAGATCATTTTCTTTGGGAGGGGGCAAATTCTCGGTGAAGAAGGCCTAGGACATGTTCAGGGGGAGCCCGGAAGTCATCGATCCGGATGTGCTTCAGGACATGAAGATTATATGGGCTAGCAAGATCCCTAGCAAGGTGAAGGTGTTCCTCTGGTGTCTCAGGAGGGGTAGGATTTGTGACAAAGCGAGAAGGGGAAGATTGTTTGGGATCGCTGACATGAGGTGTGACAGATGTGGTGAGCATCTCGAGGACATGGAACATGTTTTCTTCAATTGTCCTTTTTGCTGCAGGTGTGGAAGGAGTTGGGAGTCTGATTTCTGGAGGCTGGCAAGGTCGCTTGGGGGCAATTCGATGGATGACTGTGCTCTTCCTTTTGCGGTATTATGGTCCATTTGGGGAGGAAGGAATAATCTAGTATTTAACAACCAAAGATTTTATTCAGAAACTGTAATTGCCATGTGCCTCTCCCTATATCGTCTCTGGTCTACTAGATAATGTATCTCTTTTGATTTGATTTAAATATAATTTTTGCAATGGGTCTTGCCTTGGGACTTCACCCTCTTGCTTTTCAAAATAAAAATATATGGCGCGTTTCGAATGAGATTGGAGCTCACCACTTTTTTGGTGAATCATCAATGAGATTTATTGGATCTTGATCCAATGGTGCATTATCAAAAAAGATATTTTCATCATTTTATTTCCATTTAAATTTGAATTTCATTTAATACCACCAATTATTAGTTTGGGCTCATTTTAATTTGGAATTTTCATCAATTTCCTTATTTATTGATTTCAAAAAACTTTCTTAGTTAGTGTAATTTAATGCTGATATTTGTAAACACGAATCATATTATGTAGAATTAGATTCAATTTTGTAAAATCCAACCATATATTTTCTTACATTTCTATTCATTATCTTTCTTATAAAATTATTATTTTCATTTGTAAATTGTGCATTATCGTTTGTAATATTTCAGAAGTATCTGTAATTTTTTCAAGTGCCTTTGCTAAATTCGTGCTCCCTCACTACTAAAAAATTAAGCATGAACGTTGACCTATTAGCGGCAGTCACATATACGTGCCGCTAATATGTCACACTGACAACATCCAATAACAAAATGTCACAATAATTAGAAGAATTTATTTACGACAACAACTAGATGTAGCGCCTTCGGCTACATCGTAAATAACTTAGCGATTGTCATATTGACCACCATGACTAATATTGTCCTAATTCCAGAATGATATTTAATTTTTTCCCTCTCCCTCCCTCGACTCCCCCTCCCTTTATAACCCATGCCCGAACCTCCTCCTCCCTCAATTGGCCACCTCACCCTCCTCCCCCACTCCTCCCTCCATCGACCACCTCTCCCTCCCTCCCCACCTCCACCCCATCCATCCCCTCATTCTCCTCCTCCTCCCCAGCTCTAGGTTCATCTCTGCCTCCTGCCCACCTCCGCCACATCCTCCTTGTCTTCCAAGCCGCCCTCTGCTCCCTCATTCTCCTAATCCTCCCACATCTAGCTCCTCTCCAACTCCGTAACCTCTGGATCTGCCTCACATCTGCATCCTCCCTGCATGCCACCTCAACTGCACCTCCTCCCTTTCTCCACCACCTCCTCAAGAGATTACTACCGCCTTCTCATCTTTTATTCAAAGGTATAACTTTCAGCATCTATTTTTTATGTAATTTTGTTCATGTTAAGTTGTGTTAGATTTTAGACTTTTGGTATGAATAAATGTATGATTGTAACTATAGAAAAGTTTGTACATGTACACTCATAGTATCTAATAGACTGATTGTATGATTGTAGCTATGGGAGAGTTTATTAGAGATCTCCATCGCTCTTTAATAATTGTATGATTGTAGTTTTGGTTATTAATTTTTTATATAATTTTTTATCTAATGTATGATTGTATCGATGAATAAATGTATGATCATATCTACATTTAACTGATTGGATAAGTAAGATGCTCGATTTATTAATAATTAAATAGGTTGGTATGAATTCGTAAATGTAATGTACGTAAAAAATTGAATAGATGACATGTTGATTCTTTAATAAATACCTAACCTAGTATAAGGAATCATACTAGGTATTTTATTCTTTCTCATGCTTGTAAATAAATGAGAAACATTTGTGTGTTATAATTATCATTGTTATTTCAAATGTGTGGAATATATTAGTCCTATTCTTCTGACTATGATTTGTAGTCCTATGTTACATTTAAAACTCTTGTGATAACTTATCATATTAAATGTTAATTAATGTGACAATATGTTCATATTAATTTGTAGTCAGATATTCAATAATATTAGAAATTAATTTCAGTAGAAAATCACACAAAATCAATTATACACTATGCATACCTCAACACCGGGTGGTGTATGGCCTTGCACACTGGGAGGCGTGTGCAACACATTAGAAAATTTTGTAACTTCCAAAGTGTTATTTTTTGATTTCACAAAACTATTGGACACACTTAAGGATGAGATATCATGTTCCAATGGTCGTGGATTTTGATGTATGCAGGTGGAAGACTTATTCTTTTGTAGGTTTATTATTAATAGACCATATATAATATATACTTATACTTCAGTTAGACAGAATATTAGGTTCACATATCTCCCATTATCTCTCTCTCTCAAATTAACCAAATACATGTAAATATCTGTTCAACATATATGATTAAGTATTATACTGACATCTTTGCATATCCCATTTGTAGCATGTACAAATGAGTACACAAGGTATCCATATAATCTTACATATATATTGTATTTCCTTAGTTCATAGGTTCCGGACCAAGGGTGTCCATAAAGATACAAATCACAATACAATGCGATTGTTGTTATGTGTAAAAGTTTACATTTGAGCATATTTTTGGTAGCAGAACTCTAATCCTCTTTGGTATACCAAATCTTTCATGATTTTCTTTAATTATTGTCACCTCCGTGATAATTTTGAGAGCTGATCACAATTGATTTATGGGGTATACTGAAGGGGTGCATAGTTATGCTATTGAAATCTGCACAATTGTAAACCTTTGTATGTAACAACAATCACATTGCACCGTGGTTTGCATCTTTATGGACGAGCTCAAGTAAACTTTTAAGAAAAACATTTCTCTTCTCATCTATGATAAATCCATGGCTTATCATCACATGCTTCATTTATTATCCTTCTTGCTTAAACTTTTCAATACAATATAACTTTAATTAGTTAATATTAGCATCTAACCTCTTTTAATTAACTAACTCTAATTAGTGTAGATAACATTATTTTATTTTCTTTATTTCTTGTATTTATTAATATTAAAAACTTCATAAAAATTAGTTTAACCTTGTACATATTTATTTTGTATTTATTTATAAATAAAAATAAAAAATCACTAAAGATTAAAATAAATATTTTTAACTACTTAAAAATAGTTACAAAAATTATATCTTGTCTATACGGTCTATTTTCATTTTGAGTTCTACATGTAAGTTGTAGATCTCAAAGAGATTTGAGATCTACGACTTTGCGATCTACGACGTTTATGTTGAATGTTTTTCATTTAGATTTTTCTTTATTTTTCTCTTTTTCCTTTTTTTCATTGGACAACGTAACGCCTCCATGGTGGCCCACGTGGCCAAAGCCTTTCTTCTCCACCTGCTTAGCTCTGAACCGTTCATCTCACCTTGATGGATCTCATCAAGTTCACATACTCACACCCATTCCTCAGTCGTTGGATCCCCCGATCCAACGATTTCCCTTCATCTTCCACCTCCTGTTCTGATCACACCCGCACGTCCATCTCGATAATTGCCCTTTTACGCTCCATTTCCCCCACGTCGCTGGTCACACTCTTCGCCAACCAACAGGTCCCCATTGCAAACCTAACTTCCTAATCACATATGTACCACATGGCAACCACATCCCGCAAACCTTCGGTAAGCTACAGGCAGTTGAAGTCACGATTGCCACCACTTGGAGCTAACCCCCTTGTTCTTCATACGCCTTATCTCCTCTGCATTTCCCCCATCCGTCTTTACACGAGGGAATCCTTAAGCCTACCTTCCAATTTGTGATAGAGGTTTTGCTAGATATTGAGCGAAGAAGGGAGTTCACTCCGGTGTGAGACGAATCTTCACCATTCTGTAACCATCCCTTGGGTGGCTTCTCAAGTTCTGCATCAAGGAGAGGCATTGATCAAATATTTGAGGTCCTTTAGACCTCATTCCCAGGCCAATTGGTCCACCTCCAATCAATTCTTAGTATCCATGTAACCTTCATTTCACCATCCTCTATATTTCTTTTTCCTTGTTTGTGTGTTTACCATCACAATAATCTGATTACTTCTCCAACTTTACTGTTATCCGGTGATCTTCACACACCCATTCTCCTTCTTCTCCGCTTCGCCACAACTCCTCACACCTCGATCCATCACTACCCTCGCCAAGGGAAGTGGCTCATTTAAGCTTGAATACTACCACTTTGTAGAGCCTCCACCTCGACCCTATTCACATCCAAATATATTCTCGGTTGCTTCGGCTATGTGCTAAGCACTACAAGTGTGAGAAAGATTTCATTGATCTAACTTTCTACGAATCTTCGATCTAAAGATTCTTCTCCGATAACCCCTCACCGCTAGGGAACTCTAGACCTTTTTAGCCTTCATCCCCACTTCAACATCTTTACAAGAGAGTAGGGAAGCTCATCGGACCTCCATCCTTCACGTTTGAGCATGGGAAAAACAACACACCATCGGTGCTCCGTGACGCCTCCGCCGTACACGTAGAAGGGGGATGAACTTGATAATAACCACTATTGGATTACATCCCCCTTGATCCATTCTAACGGTTGGGATTATGAATAACCACGGATGGTCCCAAGAGAAGTCTTGTGGTCCGCATAAGGCGGGACCAACAGTCGTTGTGTCAACCGCTCTCAAATACCAAATGTGGTAAATCAACAATCAACCCACAATAATAAATCAAGCTAGGAAAATACAACGTGGATAAAAATTTATTATAAATCCTAAAAAAATGTGTATAGCAGCAAGAAGAGTAGGGAGTTGAACATAGGGAACACACGATGCAACACTCAATATTATTTATAAATAAATAATATCGGTATATGTGTGTATATAGCTATGTATAATATTAGTTAAATAATGGGGGGGGGTTTAGATGTATTTTTTTAATTTTATATTTTTAATTTAGTTTTTTTTTGTTTTTTTAATTTCTCTCTCCTTTTTGATATAAAATACTATATAAGTATATATATACAAATATGCACTATATGGAGTATGATAATTATAAATACCACTAAAATTAGTAAAAATTCAGATAATAAAATGTTTTTGGGTATTAAATTTTTTACTATTTTTGATTTTTTAGATATCTTTACTAATATATATATATATATATATATATATATTTAAAGTCAAAAATACTTTAAAATAGGGATAAAATAACCGAAATTGAGATGAACAATATCAAAACAAATCCAAAATTCTTCAAATAAATTTTTATAGATAGATAATAATAAAATACAATTATAAAGCAGAAAACAAGATGTTTGAATTTTTTTTGGGAATTTTACAAATTTTTATAAATGTTTTTGTTTTTTTTTTCAAATTTTAAGAGTTTTCTTTTTCTATTTTAGTGATTTTTGATATGAAGGTTTAAAATACTTAAATAAACATAATATATTTTTTTAAGGATTTTTTGAAATGATTTTATAATTTTTTGGCTTTTTTAAGACAAACAGGGACTGACAGAGCACCAAATGATTTTTAGAAAATATCAGAAGGCATAAAATGCAAATGTAAAATTCACAGCATGAACAAGCTTGCATACAAGTACCTACTCCTAATTTTTTAAATTTTTGGGACATGGTAACTATTTTTAATAAATAGAAAATGACTCATAAAAATATTCAGCTTAACACGGGTATAATTGCAAATATAATTAAAAGCGAGGATCACAATGCAATTTCTCCCAAACAATTTAAATAACCTGTGAGGATTTACATGAAATTTTTATAAGATAAAATGTATGCGTGCACGTGACTCTAGTAGGGACTAAATTGCGATATACAAAAAGTTCAGGGGATACATGCTATTTGTCCACGAATTATTAAGCTATATAAAAATTTACATGACCATTTACTAATTACAAAAAGGTAAAGGGAGGTTATGCAATTTACCCACTTATGCGCTTGAGATCCAGCCGTCTAGGAGTCACTACGTGGCTGATCGTGCGACCCCCTTCACGTACCTCTTCGTGGAAAATCAATAGTCCAAATTAGATCTGGATCGTTGATCTTGATTAAACGTGAGGAGGGGCATAGAAAGAGCACACAAGAATAGTTCTCTGGCGAGCTTTAATCCATCGTTTATCTGGTCTCCGACAGTCTTTCTCTCCTCCGACAAGCCCAACAAGTAGATGGGCTACCTCCATGTGCAGCTGCAGGGTCCAGGCAAGGCAAGAGGGATCTAGATGCTCGTGCAAGGTGAGACACCTGAAGCAGCTCCATGTGATCGTTGAGGTCCTAGTGGCATTGTCATACCTGCAAGTCGCAACCAAAATACTCCTGGGTGCATGATGAGTGGGCTAAGAGATTAAGGTACAATGGTATCAAAGGTCGTTGTGACCTCAACTACTTGGATCAGACTCAACAAGAAAAAGAAGACTACCAGAATAAAAATCAATCAATCAAGCAAGGAAAGCGGTCTCGCTAATTTATTTTACCCGGTATGGCTACCAGGGTCGAATACAAGGAGCACGTGATGCGAACGCTATGAAGTAGTTAAGAATCCCAAAAAGATCAACAATGGTGGTTTTAATTTTCAAAATTTTTTGTAATTGTTAATATTAAGAAAAAGGCTAAAAGGAACCAACAATTAACACTTAACCAATTATTTAAAGACTCAAAAATAATCAAAAATTCAAACAAAAAATATTGTTTGGTTTTTAAAATATACAAATGTTTTTCTGGATTTTATGGAATTTTTCTGATTTTTAATCGATTTTTTGAAAATAAAATAAAAGCAAAAACAACGAACAATGTACAAATGAGATCTAAAGGCAAGTTAAAATTATTTAAAATGCTTGTAAAATCTCAACACCAATTTTATGATAATCTACAAGCAAAGATCTAACCATAGAAATAGAAAACACTTTTTTTTGCTTTTTTAATGAATTTTTACTGATTTTTCTAAGATTTTTAGTCTTTTTCAATTTTTAATATTTTATAAATGGAATAAGATGAAACTTGGAATGAAATTAAAACATAACAAAAATCACAAACGTGATTTTTTTTAGAATTTTTCGAGGGCTTTTAGTATTTTTAATTGATTTTTCAAAACAAACAGGAGCTATTTTGGAGGTTTTTCAATTTTTAAAAATAATAAACAAAATCAAAACAAAACCAAAAATTCGTAGAAATTCCTACATCATGGCATGAGACACATATCAAAATTTCGCGAATTTTAGACACTATTTGCTATTTATTGAATGGAAAACCAAACACACAACATATATGGACAAAAATGCAATGAAAACATGTTTCTGGACCAATAAATAACATGCATAAAAAGTATAGGGTCCTATCTACAATTTTTTCATAAATAGCAGTACATGTCCAAATTCAGTACACACAGGGGTGTAATTGCAAATATTAAAACTATAACTTCAAAGCATAACATAGAATAAATCCAGGACATTACATGCAATTAACCCACAAATACACGTGTCGACGCACGCGCAACCACACAAGAAGGAATAAAAATGCAAATAAAGAACATGTAGGGGCACAAATGCAAAAAGTATCACTGCATACTTTTTATTTTACATACTAAATGACAAGCTGAAATAAATACAGGGGTAGCTGACCAAATTACTCATGCAGAACGTGAGAGGCGCGTGGGGTGGACAGGTGGTTGGAGCTGAGTGGGCGAGGGCGTGCGGCTCTGGCGCGTGCAGTTGGCAGATCCAACGGTCGTCAGATGTCAGATACATGTGCAGTATGGTGGTCGTTAGATGTCAGCTCTAACGACCTGACAACTGCAGGCGCTGAACGACTACGATGGAGTCTGGCAAAGGGGCGTAATCCAACGGCGACGAAGGGCTCAGGAAGAACTCCACCTGGGCGAAGTTCACCAGAGCACCGATGATGATCCGACGCTCCGATGAACAATCGGGCGGTGGCAACTGACTCATGGGGCTCCTCCACATTGGGTGGACGGGACAGATGAACTCACGGACGGTCAGATATCCGAGAAGGTGTCTGGGACCTGGGTGAGCTCCGATGAAGGTGGTCAAAGGTGTATCTGGGTCGTTTCACGCACACTGAGACCTACAGGGTAATGCTCGGACTCGGAGCGGGGCTCTGGTCGGGGTTATTTATCCTAAGATAAAGATAAGCGGCGACGAATGGGGGTTGGGTCTCCGACGAAGGTGATAGAGGATACTCCGATCCTAATCTTCACGCGATGATCCATACTTAGGTTGATCAGGTTGCGTAGGAAGGGTAACGATGAGTGGGTGCGTCGATCGAAATGGGTGAGGGTGATTGATGAGGCTCCGACCGGCGGGTCAGAGCTGGCGGAGGTGCGTGATTAGCCGCGAGATACGAGGGTCTAAATGTCTTATACAAGGCGGAGACAAAGTCGCTGCGGCGACCCTCGGTAAATCCCGATTAAATTAACAATTAACCCACGAATAATATCAAGCAATGGAAATCAAAGTGTGGAGTTAAAATTTATTATAACTTTACAAAATATGTGTATAGTGTGCAAGTGTGTAGAGTGTCAAACACAGGGAACAAACAAGATAGAACAAGCAAAAATGCCCAAGATGTGGTTGTGAATATTTGTCTAGATGTGCTATGTTTTTGTGGGTTTTAATTATATATATATATAATTTTTAATTTTGTATTTTGATTTTAATTTTCTAATTTTATATTTTATATTTTATATTTTTATATTTTCTTTTTCAATAATAGAATATAAATACAATATAAGGTAGAGAGGAATAGAGTATTTATAAAAATAGGGAAAAATGCTCAAAATTCAGGGGCAAAAATGTTTTTGGTATTTTTATACTTTTATAATGTTTTTGTGATTTTTGGAGATTTTTCTGAATGTTTTTGGTATTTTTTAAAAGTGAAAATACAAGAAAACAACGAGCTATGCTACTGGCTGAGACTAAAGTGAGGATAAAAATTATCAAACAGTGTCCAAAATTCCTCAAATTAATTTTTAAAATAAAGGCAATAAAATAAGGAAACTACATAAATTGAGTTTATATTTTTAGGATTTTTCTAGAATGTTTTAGATTTTTATAAAGTTTTTAGGAGTTCTCTAATTTTTAAGGTTTTTGTTTTGAATTTTTTAGTGGTTTTTGGACTGACACTAAAAGACGATGAAACACGCAAAATATAATTTTTTTGGAATTTTTCAAAATGTTTTTATAATTTTTATGGATTTCTAATACAAACAGTGCTGAAAATGTATGTTTTTGATTTTAATAATTATGAAAATGCAAAAAAGTGCAAATTAAAAATATGATGTTAAACTACAATGCAACAGGAGCCTATGGTATTTTTTGGTAATTTTTCGAGTTAAAATGGTGCATGAAATAAATGCAAACAACCAAGCAAAAATACAATACTCGCAAGGGCATAAACGTAAATACACAGAAGTTCAAGGGCCTACTTGCAATTTTTCCAAAAATATATAACATCAAATACAATTTTCTAGACTAAAAATAAATACCCAAACCCGAAGGGGGTTCGCTGCAAAATGTCCAACTCACGCGCACTGGGCACGTGACCAAGCAGGGGTATTTTTGCAATTTTACAAAATTCCAGGGGCTCAGATGCAATTTTACCAAAATATTACAACTTAATTAAAAAGTTCATGGACTGAAACGAAATAAACAAACCCCCAGGGGGTCCTCTGCAAAATACCTAGCACCCTCACACGCACGGGCACGTGAGGTGACGTGGATATGACTTAAGTGCAAATATGGAAACTACGGGGGTCTGGATGCAAATATTACAGAAATATTTAAACTACAACTCAAAGTTTATGGACTGAATTGAAATACAAAATTTAGCGAGGGTGAAAGTGCAAAATACCCACGCCTAATATCCTCGTGCGCGATTGATGAGCCTCAAAATCGACCCGGTAAGAGTGCTGAATTAACACTTTAAAATGTCGTAGCAGTCGTGCCAATTCGGGCTCATCAAAGACCATCTCGTTTAAATATATATCACTCAATCAAAATGAGATGGTCGCATTATTTTTTTTTACTTGGTAAGATACCAAGGTCGAACTCAGGGATACGAGCCTTTCTCGAATTATTCGGATTTTTATCTATCTAATTAAGTGTTAAGCTGGAGCACATATAGGTCAAAGCATGCAAGGCTAAAGGACAAGTAGACACAACAATGCATTACAACAAAACATGCATTTTTTTATTTTATCATGCAAATAAACGCCATGAAATGCATCACAAATACGCCCTAGGTCAAAATGATGAGCTAGCTAAATCACAAGTTAATTTCAGATTTAAATGAAGCAATAACTCATTAGACATATATTGCAAGGTTAGTCAAAAAGGCATAAGAGACACTTGAGTTGTTTAAAGAAATACATTAAGATCATAGTGTCAAAACAGGCGAACAAGTATGTCATTAAAAAGTACGTCAAACAAGCTTTAAAATGAAACTGAAATCAACTTAATCGGAGTTACGAGGCTCAAGATATGCATTAAGAAAGACAAAGGCATACCTAAAATGAAACATGAAATGATAACTACAAACAGGTCCCTGAAAAGGACTAAAACACAATAAAAATAAAATGTGGGGACTTCCCTGTAAAATTTCAACACATGCGGGGGCATATCTGCAATTATTAAAACCCACGAGGGTTGAATTGCAAATAACCCCAAGCGCGCATGGTCAGCACGTGAAGCAGGACCTGTTTACAATATTGAAGAATTCTGTGGATGTCTCTGCAATTTTCCCAGATTCGCACGTGCCAGGCACGTGCTATCGAGGCTCGGAGGACGGTTCAGGGTCGGCATAGCTTCGGCTACGCTCGTAGGTTAGGCTCGGGCTCGATGCAGGTTCGGCATTGGCTCGGAAGATCCAAGCCTACTGGTTCGGACACTAAGGCTCGGAGGAGGCCCGGGTTCTGACACGTGGCTGGCTCGGCACCATTGGATCATGAGGATCCAACGACATCTGGAGATAGTGCTTTGGGCGACGTGGCTGTATTCAAGCCGTTAGATGGTCGCTGGGCGAGGACCATCTAACGGCCACTGTATCTTCTCCCTCGGCCGAAGGCGGGCGGCGGATTCAGAGCTCCGACGAAGGTGCTCTTCCTCCGCCGCTGGTGTTCCAGCTCTGTAGGCCTCCCCGGAGCTCGTTGTATATACGTCGATGAAGCTCGGAGCTCGGGGGAAGGTGTCTGGTGTCTGGGTTCGGGTCATCGAAGCGCTGATGTCGCAGATGACACTGACGAAGTTGGTTCCGGCGAGCTCTCCGGCCATTGAAGAGGTTATCGACCTGCAGCGTTAATGTGTAGCCGAAGCGAAAAAAGTAGTGCGTGCGTGAGTGGAATGTGAGCTCGGCGAGCGAAGAACGTGGGAGCTCGGAGCTCCTCCGCCGTGGGTGGCGGAGGAGATGGGTCGGTAGGTGAAAGGGGTTGTGGAAGACAGGGAAGATGATCGGCAGGGAGTGCGTGAATGGGAGAAGTGAGGTGGAGCTCGAGGAGCTATTAATGGAAGTCGGGGATGGGTAATTCGACCTACGAAATTACTAGAAAATAAAAGAGAAATACAAAAGGGATCGGAGGAGCTTACCTGACGTCAGGGATGGAGCGGAGGCTTGGGATGGGGCTCGATTTGAGCCCCGGGTCTTCGCTGGACTCCGGCAGCAACTCGGAGCAGCTTAGGCGGACGCGAGGCGCCCCAGCTCCGTCGTGGAGGTCGGAGGGTCATCACCGGGGAAGAGGGTCGTCTTCGCTCGATCCTTCCGCCTCCCTCTGTCACAGGGAGGCGCAGGAGGGCTGGGCCCCTCCCCGCGTAAAGGTGGACAACGAACATGGAGGAGGGGGCGGCATATTTGAAGACGAAGTTGGTGGTTTAAATGGTGAAGACGTGGTTTTCGAGGGGAAGATGGGACGAATGGAGGAGAGTTCGTGGGTCGACGAGTGACTGGCGAGGGTTGTGGGTGAGTGGAGAAGACCGTGAGGCGGTTGGCGAGAGGAGGTGGTTGTTGGAATGGCGGAGAAAAAGGGAAGGGGGAGAGGTCTTCGCGAGATGGAAATCGTGTGAGAGAGAGCGGCTGGAGGTAGACGACAGAGCCCAGCCGTTGGATCGGGAGATCCAACAGTGGTGAACGATGCACGAAGGGGCGGCGTGGATTAGATCCGAGGCGCGGTGATCAAAGGCGAGTGGTGCGCCACGTGTCGTGATCTGGCCGCGACGCTGCAGAGCGGTGGAGATTACTTATGGAGATTGATCGAGTGGTTGCTATCCTCGAGGCCGTGAACGGTGTAGATGATGAAGCTGGGACGCGATCGAATGGCGCAAACATGCGCCACGTGGCAGGTTCTGATCAAGGCGCTCACAGACGTATCAGATTCGAGGCGGGGAAGATCAAACGGCTGAGGAAAAGAGCAGACGTGGAAATGGTCTGGCCGTTGGATTATGGAGGCGATCCGACGACTGGAGATGCGAGCGGATAAGACAAGGGCAGCGGGCCACGTGGCTCACCCAAAACGGGCCACGTGGCCCAATGAGATTATTCAGAGCGAATATTTGATTTTTGAGGAGTTAGAAGGCCGAATTTGAAAAAACTCAAAACATGAAAGTTGTAGATCTTGATGAGATCTACAAGTTTCATGTTGACCAAAACTAGAGATGAGGTTATCTGCAGACATCAAATATTTTTGTAGGTATTTTTAAGGTTAAAAATACCACAGAATTTTGTTTTACCATTTTTTTGTGGGTTTTAATTTATTTGAGACTCTGTTAATTATAGGACACTATCTGGGTTTTATTGGCAGATAGCTTAAGCAAGGGGGTTAATAAATTGAAATTAAGATGATGAAATTGGGTTTTATCACCCCCCTATACTTAAACTATGCTCGTCCTCGAGCATCAAAGAGAATGACTAAGTTGGATTAACCCCCTTGTGCATGTGAGTACAGGATCCAATCCGATCAAGTTGACTTAACTTTTAAAGGTCCAAAATTCTAGAGTTCAACCCAACCTTAATCAAGAGGCATCCAATTACTCTACTTCCCCAGACTCTCTCTGATGTACATATAATCTAAAGGATATGACATTTTAGTGTTGACTGTGATTCCGAGAGTAGAGTCAAATCGTCACCCAAAGTCTTGGTCCAAGAAATTCTCCTAAAGACCCAATCCTCAACACTAGGGAATAAATCAAATCTTGCATCCAATCCACCATCTCTTTAGTTGTCAGACTTAGAAAATGTAGATGGCATGCCAGTAATGGAGGGCATGGGATTGTGTCATTTCTTCTCTCCCTCTCATTGGAACAAGGATTCTCTCTAGTGCCGTTTACGCAACACATTTTTTTGGTGTTGATCAGTGCGTCCGTCAAGAGAAGTTGGAGCCGTCTGCACTTGTTTTCCTGGGAATACACTGGGGTGTGTCTCTTTTGAGTACCTATCGTACCTTATACACCCAGACTTGTAGCATTTACGATGTAGAGCCCTTTTTTCATGCAAGCCTGACTCCTGGTCCTAATAGCGGTGGTCCAAGTGGACACTTTGAAAAGTTTGGGAGCGCTCGCCTTTGGTGGAAGCTCTTTGATATTTGACTTTGTTGAATGAGAGCTTTTCTTTGAATTTCATTGACTTGTATAATTTTTGGTTAGCTCCACTGCTTTTACCAAGAGTTGGCGCACACTGATCAACAATTTTTTTATTTATTTCATACCCTGGCACTTAGGTCAATATCAAGAGATTAGTATAAGAACCAAGTTCTCATACTGGCTATTATTGCTGACACTCAGGTTTCATGAAGCCTACAAAGATTTTATCCCATCCTCGAGCATCATTAGATCAAATCCAAATTCGAATTCCTCATCCCAATCCCTCAGGTGAAAAATCAGCTCATCTCATCAAAAACCGCAGTCGTGCATGTGATGTGCTGATCATATTCTTTTTTGTCTGAGACTAAGCATGGAATATAGCATGCAAATCTAGAAATCTAGGGAAATGTGAATGATTAAGTCTAAGACCCTGATGGCTAAGGCTGGTTAACCTAAAATCTCAAGACCTCATAAGCCGAGTTTCCTTGAACATTTCAGATCCTGGGTGAAAGTGTAAAGTAGAGGATTAATTGATGAGCGACCTGAAGGCTAGGGTATAGGTGCTAAATTGGTCGTTGCGACCCACGCGATCAAGTCGGCTCAATCAAGAAAAAATGTGAACCACTAATATCAATCAAATCAATCAAACACACGAAATAGTGGTCCTGCTATTGGATTAACCTGGTATAGCGACCAGGGGTCGAACTCAAGGAGCACGGGTTGGCCTCTCGGCCTACGAAGTAGTCAAAAAAAGAGATAAAATAAAAGGAGAAAATATTTTTAGTGGTTTTTAATTTGTTTTATATTTTTTGGATTTTTTAATGTATAAAGAAAATAAGAAAAGCAAAGAAACACACACTTCAACAATTTATTTAAAGCTCTAAAAATCAACCAAAAATTCAAACAAAAATATTTTTATGTAGTTTATAATTTTTAGTGTTTTTGATGAAATTTTGAGAATTTTCTGATGTTTATTTAATTTTCTAAAAATCAAACAGTAACTGAAACAAATGGTACTGTCCAGCCGAGCTAAACAGGCCTAGATAAAATATCTAAAAGCCCTAAAATAGCTGGGAGGTAATTTTCCTGTAAAGAGAACAAAACAACGAAAATTTAGGCACTAATTTTATTGTTTTTGGATTTTTAATTTATTTACTGGAATTTTTATAAGGTTTTAGGTGTTTTTCAATTTTTAGTAGTTTTCTGCAGTGAAAAATAGCCAAAATTGGCTAGGAAATCAAACTAAGCAAGGTAAACAGTAGACAATTTTTGTGGAATTTTTAAATGAGTTTTAATAATTTTTTGTGATTTTTCAAGTTAGACAGTAACAAAATTAAAGGTTTTTGAATTTTTTAAAATATCAAACGAAATAAAAAATGTCCTCAAAAATCTACGAAACTTTTACACCATGGCAGGAGCCATGTGTCCAATTTTCGTTGGATTTGGAGGTGTTTTGCTATTTTATTCAAAATAAAGAAGGGGCACAGTGCATAGGGACCAAAGTGCAAATACCCAATAGTCTGGGGGGTCTGGTGCAATTTTCCCAGCAAAACACGTGCCACGCACGTGCCTGGGGCACTCAGGGACCCAAATGTAATAAAAATAAGTCCCGAGGACTTATTGGTAACAGGTACCAAAAGTCCAGGGGCTTATCTGCAAAATACCCAAAATATAACACACATGCTCAAATAAATCACGCACAGGGGTATAAATGCAAATAAGTAAAAGATTTCATTCAACTGTTAACATCCAGAACAACAGGGGCATACAATGCAATTATCCCAAAGAAACCACGTGACGAAGCACGTGTCAGACCACGTACAGGGGTATAATAGTAAATAAAGGTAAGCACACGGGTCTCTATGCAATTGTCCCAAAAACTAAACAACTAGATTAACTAATTACAGGACTAAAGCGAAATAAGATAAGCAAGGGGGCCTAAGGGTAATTTACCCCTTTATTATGCGGATCGCTGGATGGCTGCCATGTGTAGATCGGACGGTCTGGGATCGGTTGGCACTCCAGCGCTGAGCCTCTCGGACGAATCCAACGGTCAGGGCCGAGACACGTGTGTATTGGACGGCTGAGATCAGACCTCCTCTGATCGGACGCTATCTGCAGCTCCACGAACGAACGGTCACGATGAAGTCTGGAGCAGGGGGTCTGATCGAACGGCGACGGAGGGTCCTGGAAGAACAGGTCACCGGCGAGACTCGCCGGCCTCGGGCGTGCGCTAGGCTCCTCCTGGGAGCACTCTGAAGGTCGTAGAAGAATCGTGGAGGGCTCCCGCGTCTGCCGGTAGGCTCCGATGATTGAGCCGAGCTCCGAGGAGCTCGGGCGAGGTCGGCGGAGCTTGGCCTCCTGGCCTGAATGACCAAAGCCCTCAGATGGGCTTGGTAGCACCTGCAAAGTGAACCAGAAGACTCGCGGGTCGAGGGCAAATTGCCTCGACCCGATTAGGCGTAGCGACGGTGAACGGTGGGTCGGAATGGCGAGCTCCGGCAAAGGTGGTGGACGGGGGAGCTCGGTTCCCAGCTCCTGTGCGAGCTGGGTTGAGCGGAGGGGTGCAGAAGGTGCGTCGGAAGGGGGCGAATGCGATGGTCGACTCCGATGATCGAAAGGGGTAATGGAGTGGTCGGAATCGAAGATATACGACGGCGGCGCGATTTGGGCGTAAATGGAAATCGACGAAAAAGATAAGCTATCGGAGGTACCTGGGTGGTCGGAGAGACTGGGGAGGAGCTGGGGAAGCTCCTGGTCGTCGCCTCAAGGATTGTCTCCCTCCGAGGCTCGGAGCTCACGCTGGGGCGGAGCTATGGCGGCTGTGCTCGCCGGATCGATGGAATCGCCTCGTCTCCTCACTACGACAGGCTCAGACGCGAGCTGTCACCTCATGCACTCTCTGGAGCTCACAGGAGGAGGAAACAAATGGCCAAAGATGGTGAAATGGGGTGGCGGAGCTGCAGCTATATATGGCTAGGGGTCCGGCTAAGATAGATCCGGGCAAGCAGCGCAGAGCGCGGATCCCCATGACCCACCCCGGGCGTGGATCAGGGAAGATCAAGCTCGGATTAGAGCCCGGGGTTAACAGATTCAGGAGTCGGATCAAGCGGGTAAACATCTGAGAAATCGGGTCCAGAACTCAGATCCGCGGGAAGTGGTCCTGGGGGGGGGGGGGTAGTTGACCGGGCGGTCAACATCCCCAGGACCCAATAGGAATGGGCCACGTGTCTGAATTTTAAAATGAAAATTAAGGGGAGCTAGGGCCCGATTCAGCAAAAACTTAAAACATGAAATATTTTTCTTTTATTTTTTTCTATTTTTTAGTGATTTTTAATAATTTTTTCGAAATAAAAATAAGCTATATACAATATAGTACTATACATAGGTATATATACAATATATAGGGTTTTGATTTTTGATTTTTTTTAATTGTTATTTTTGTGCAATTTTATTCTTATTTTATATTTTATTTATTTTTATTATAAAATAAGGAATAAAAAGGGTATTTTTATTTTCTTTTTATTATTTATTTTACATAGGTAAAATAAATACATATATACATCTATATACATGGTATGTGTGCAATATATTTTTGTATTTTTAATTTTGCTATTTTTATTTTGCTTTTGTTTTAATTGTTTTTATTTTATTTATTTACAATATATAATGTAGATTATTCACAAAAATTATAAAAATTGATTTTATTTATTTACAAGGTTAGGTAAATATGAAAGAGTGGTTTATACACAAGATGAAAAGGGGTGTTTTTGTTCTTTTTGATTTTTAACTTTTTCTTTTGTTTTTATATTTATAAATATATACAAGTGTTTACATGCATATTTTTTTTGGTGAGGAAAATATCTTTATTTTATCTTCATAAATATTTACACATGAGCCCCTATCTCCCTCTACTTTGGCTTTTATGCGGTCAGGCCCATGTTGAGCCCTCCCTTGGGTTAGGTTGCTCAATATTTACTCTAAATATTTCCCTCTTTTTCTTTTTAATCTTTATTCTTTTATTTTTGCACAAAAACATGCTAATTATAGGTTTTAACACAATGCGTGCTTTTGGTAATTATTTGTATTTACATGAATATACATGCATTTGCAAAGGTTTTTGTAGCTAAAATATAAGAATAAAGAGTGATGAATGGGTATTCATATCACCCCCCTATACTTAACTTTTGGTAGTCCCTTAGCAAACACTTATTTGAAAAAGAAGTGAAAGAAAGAAAGAAAAAGAAAAAGAGGGGAATGTACATAGATCAATGTTGAATGTTAAACTTTCCTTCATTAAATTGAATTATGGAGCTTGATCAGATCTTTGGATTATTAATGTGTCGGAACCTTATTTAGACTTAGGCTTAAAACTCAACAGTCTCTAAGTTCCACCAATCTATGGACAAGACTCCTCAATAAACCAGATCAGAACAAGTCTACATACACAAACTCTAATGACTATGAGTCTTTCATGCAGTGTAAGTGATATGTAGCTCCCCACCTCAGAAGTAACAAAGAAACAACCTCCCTCAACCTGGTAACTCTAATGCCTCGGTCTAGCAACTCTTTCCTCGAGAAGCGGGGTATTCCCTTCTAAGTTCAAGTGCAACCAGCTCAAGAAGAGGGGAAGAAGTATAGACTTTTGGAAGCTCAGCCAGTGTAGCTAAGTCTCCCGCTGCAAGCTTCATGAGATGTAACATGATACCATAAGCTTTTGCTTTATTTGACTATATACACTCCGGTGGGGTTATTAAATTTTCAATCCGACCCACCACTTTTTTGGAGTTCTTTTTGCATTTTGCAATTTTTTTTCTTTTTTTTCAATGCTTCTATACAACATATCTACATGGTGCAGCATATATACAAGAAATTTTCCTCTTGAGCCAGTAGACTATCCCTCTTTTGAAGCTTTATTGCAACCCACGGCTTCTGTCTTTAGCCTTCATCACCACTAGACCAAGTTGAGACGCACTTCCTTTACTAGAAGAAGAAGAGAGGTTCCGCCTAGAAGTACTACCCTCATATGCTACCCCAAGCCAAAGGAAACTGCCTCCTCACCACCTCATTCGTGGAGAGCCATGTGTAAAGTGCTGGTGCAAGTCAAGCCATTGTCTCTAAGAGTCATGCGTGTGTTGTTAAGTGCTCTACTTAGGCTCATCAAGATGACATATGCTCATAGCCTAGTGGACTCAAAGAAACCTGAAAAAGCCTTAACCCTAAGCCCTATAAGGTTCCTCTTAGATTTAGGTGGATTAAGATCTTATTCAAGCTCCATTTCTCAATTTAATTCCAGGCTTAGTTTAAATGTCAACTATCATCCAGAAAAACTATATACATATGTACACAAGATGCGTATTTACACAAATTTTACAATCATGCAAAATTTTTGAAAAATGTTTTGAAATCATGGATGAATGATGCATGAGGTGCAAGTTTTGCAAAAAGATATTTACACATATTTACACAAGATTTTTGCAAACTTTTGATTTTCAAAACATTTTGGAAAAATTTTGTACTATATACATAATTTTGATACAAAAATATTTACACAAGCTTTACACAAAAAATTTTTGAAATCATTTTTACAAAAATACTTTGTACACTAGCTATGTATGTGCAAATAAAAGAAGTTTATGAAAAATTTTTAATTTTTGTGATTTTTAGCCATTTTATTTATTAACACACTCACACAAAGTACGAGTTATGGCTAAAGTATATATGAAATATATACACCCCCCCTATACTTAGCTCGAACGATGTCCTCAGAGTGATCAAGAGCGATGAAGAAGACATAACTCGTGCTTAGTAAAAGGGAAGTGAAAAGGAATGGCTAAGTACAGAAACGAATAAATGAATAGAATGAGAGGGACTCGGTGGTTTCCCCCTATACTTAGGATTAACTAATCCTAAGTATAGCAAGCTGTACATGAAGGGAAATCCGAGTGAAGAAGATACAGAGTCTGCCCCCCCTATACTTAGGGTAAAATATCCCTAAGTATAGGCAGCAAAACAGGAGCAGAAAGAATGAAAAGAATACCCGCAGATCCTACATCCCCCCTATACTTAGGGTAAAGTACACCCTAAGTATAGCATAATCATAAGATGAGAAAAGGGATGTGGGACTAAAGAATAGAATTATATGGAAACTGGATCTATACAAGTCGGAAGAACAGTGACAATCAGGCGTGAGATGCAAAAGATGTGAGTCAAGAGACCACATCTCACGCAAAATGAATAGGGGCAAGATCAACGACCCGTGGCTCATGATCTAGAAATGGCTTGAGCCGTTGGCCGTTCACTCGAAAGGTACTCTCAGAAGACAACTCGGATATATCAATGCTACCATTGTCGTGTACCTTTCTGACCAAGTAGGGTCCCTTCCATTTGCTCTGCAGCTTCCCTGGAAACAAACGAAGCCTCGCATCAAACAACCATACTCTCTGTCCAATCTCAAAATGCTTGTGGCTGATATGAGAATCATGCCACTCCTTCACTCTCTCCTTATACTGTAGGCTGTTTGAGAAAGCTGTATCTCTAAGCTCCTCCAGGGCAGCTAACTCTGCCCTCCTCTGGTCTCCTACACCATCTGGATCCATAAAGATGTCTGTAACTGCCCAAAGTGACTTGTGCCTCAACTCAACAGGTAAATGGCACGGCTTGCCATATACGAGGCGAAAGGGAGATGTGCCCAATGGTGTCTTGAAAGAAGTCCTATATGCCCACAAGACCGAGTCCAAAAGCTGTGACCAATCCTTTCGGTCAGGGCGGACGACTTTCTGCAAAATAGTCTTGATCTCCCTGTTCGAGACCTCGGCTAGACCATTCGTCTGTGGATGGTAAGGTGTAGCAACACGATAGTCTATACTGAACTCACTAGCAAGGGCCTTCACCTGGTCGTTGATGAAATGAGACCCCCCATCAGAAATCAGAAATCGTGGACCCCCGAACCGCGTGATGATGTGCTTCCTCAAAAATCTGCAAACTGTCCTCGCATCAGCGACTCGGGCGGGGATGGCCTCAACCCAACGACTAACATAATCAACGGCCAACAGAATGTACTCAAATCCCTGACTCTTAGGGAATGGACCCATGAAATCGATGCCCCATGCGTCAAAAACCTCACAGAAATGAATGGGCTGCATCGGCATCATATCACGCTGTCCACAAGTGCCCATCCTCTGACAGTCAGTACACCTCTTCACGAACTCATCAGAGTCCTTGAAAAGGGTAGGCCACCACAAGCCGGATTGGAGCACTTTCTGTGCCGTTCTCCTCCCAGAATGATGTCCTCCTGCCTCAAGCTTGTGGCAGTAAGTGAGGACTCTATGGTGTTCCTCCTGAGGAATGCACCGACGCCAGACGCTATCCCCTCCTTCGTGGTAAAGGATGGGATCCTCCCAGTGGTAGGACTTGGCCTTCGCAAGGAAGGTCTCAAGCCTCTGCCTGGGCCAATCTTGTGGGACTTTCCCAGCAAAGAGAAAGTTCACAATATCGGCATACCACGGGAGTGAGGCGACAGCAAGGATCGCCTCATCTGGGAAGGTATCTCGAATGGGATCAATCTGCTCAGACTCCTCAGGCTGCTCTAAATGGGAGAGGTGATCCGCCACCACATTCTTGACTCCAGGCTTATCCTTGATCTCAATGTCGAACTCCTGGAATAGAAGGATCCATCTAGTAAGTCTGGCCTTGGCATCCTTCTTTGCCATGAGGTACCTGATGGCGGTGTGATCTGTGTACAAAGTCACTCTAGATCCAATGATATAAGATCGAAACTTATCTAGGACGAACACTACGGCTAGCATCTCCTTCTCTGTGACCGTGTAATTCCGCTGGGCGGAATCCAATGTGCGGCTAGCGTAGTGGATAGCAAACGGAACTCCATCCCTCCTCTGTCCCAGCACTGCCCCCACGGCAAAATCGGAGGCATCCGTCATGATCTCGAATGGGAGAGACCAATCAGGCGGCTGGAGGACAGGAGCCTCAATCACACACTGCTGGAGAGTCGCAAAGGACGAAAGACACTTGTCATCGACAAGGAACTCGGTGTCTTTCGTTAAGAGGTCAGTCAACGGTCGGGCAATCCTGCTGAAATCCTTAATAAATCTCCTATAAAATCCAACATGCCCCAGGAATAACCGTAGCTGCCTCAAATTGGACGGCGGTGCGAGTTTTCTAATGACATCAACCTTAGCCGGATCAACCTCCATGCCCCTGTTGGAGATGATGTGACCAAGCACCGTCCCTTGAGTCACCATGAAGTGACTCTTCTCCCAAGATAGAACCAAATGGTACTCAATACATCGCTGGAGTACTCGGTCTAGGCAGTCAAGACAGGAGTCGAATCCGTCGTCGTAGACCGAGAAATCGTCCATGAAGACCTCCAAACACTCCCCTACCATGTCCGAAAAGATCGACAGCATGCACCTCTGAAAAGTCGCAGGGGCATTGCATAGCCCAAATGGCATGCGTCGAAAGGCATATGTACCAAAGGGACAGGTAAAGGTGGTCTTCTCCTGATCCTCAAGAGCGATGGCCACCTGGTTGTAGCCCGAGTACCCATCAAGAAAGCAATAATGGCTCTTCCCTGCCAGTCTCTCAATAATCTGGTCAATAAAAGGTAGGGGAAATGGTCCTTCTTGGTGGCCTGGTTGAGTCTCATGTAGTCAACACAGACCCTCCAAGAGGTGGGTACTCGTGTAGCAATCTCCTCTCCCGACTCACTGATCACAGTCGTGATGCCCGTCTTCTTGGGCACCACATGCAAGGGGCTGACCCACTTGGAGTCGGAAATGGGATAAATAAAATCTGCACTCCACCATTTCGATATTTCCTTCATCACGACCTCTCTCAGGTTGGGATTCAGCCGCCGCTGGAACTCACGCGACGGCTTCGCCCCCTCCTCGAGATAGATATGGTGGGAGCACACTGATGGACTAATCCCATGGAGATCTGCTACGCTCCATCAGATTGCCTTGCGGTTCTTTTCAAGAACCCCCATCAAACGGGATTCCTGCTCTCCAGTCAGATCGGCAGAGATGATGACTGGGTACATCTCAGGCTCGCTCGCAAGGAACCGATACTTCAGCGAAGTAGGGAGCGGCTTCAGCTCTGGACAGCTGGGCGTTGGCAATTCTGGCTTCGGAAGAAAATGTGTCAATGCTGCTAAGTCTGCCAAATCTTCATGGGAGAAAGAAAGCGAACTCTCACAAACTGGATCTGGAGGAGGTTGCTCAACTGTGCTGTCTCTGATCTGTTCTGCCTCTACCTCCTCCTCATCTGTAGGCCCTGGGGGACTCAGGTCTGGCATCTGATCATCACAATCTGCCCAATCAGACTCTGAATCCGAGGGATCTGCATCAAACAAGGTGGCATCAATACCACCATCACACAAGGTGGCCTCAGTACCACCATCACTAACAACCGTGTCGCGGTCGAGAACCGGCTCTGCTGCCTCTGTAGTATCCTGGACCAGGGCTGTGCTCTCCAAGCTCTCCTCTGCTATCATCTCGTCATCAGCTGTGTCTGAAAATGAGAGGATGGCCTGTGCTGCAGGATCTGCCCATGCTGCCTCATCATCTGTGATCACAAAGTCACAGTCCTGGTGGATGTCTAACCCATCATCTGTTAGCTGCTCTGAATCTGTGCTGGCCTCTGAGCGTTCTCTCTCTGGCTCTGTAGTCCTCGACCGTCTCTATCTGTACACTCTCGCCCTCGACGCGAAAGTATACCTTCCCGCTATCATGATCAGTCACCGCCTTGGCTGTGGCCAAGAACGGACGACCAAGGATGATGGGGGTATCGGCCACTGACTCAGGGATCTCCATGTCCAACACTACAAAGTCCACGGGGAATTTCAGGCCCTGAATTGTGACGATAACGTCTCGCAACAACCCCTTCGGCCTCTTGACAGATCGATCAGCAAACTGAAGGACTGTCCTGCTCTGTCTAAGAGTGCCCAACTCGAAGCGGTCGAGAAGGGCTGCCGGAAGGAGGTTGATCGACGATCCGCTGTCCAATAGAGTCCGGTCGAACCTCTGCTCACTAATCTGACATCTGACATACGGGGCCCCTGAATCTGGCCTCTTGGCCGGCAGACGGTTCTGAATCGCGAAACACGTGGCTTTCGTCAGCACATGAATCTCTGAAGTGTGGTTCCTCCTCCTCCTCCTGACTGTGGTCCTGTCTCTCAAAGATCGCTGAAGAAGGGGGATGTGCTGCAAAGCCTCCTGGAGGGTCAGCTGGATGTGAAATCTGTCGATCATGCTCTGGCTGAATTCCTCCTGCTCTCTCTTTTTTGGGTCTTTTTCTTTTTTCTTCCCCTTCCCCATCTGAAGGGCTCTAGGGAAGGGGATCACATGATCCTTCTCAGATGAAGGACTAGGAAAAGGCCTAGACGGCTCGACGGCCGGATCCACACATACATCAAGCACCACAGTGGGACCAGAAGAAACTAAACCTTTTCCTTTATTCACAACAGTATTCTGAGATACATGAGAATGAGGAAAAACATCTGATCTCTCTATACAAACACCGGTGGCCTCAATACCACCACGGGCTGGCTCTGCTACTAGACGTCTCGCGGCCTCAGTACCGCGGGCTGGCTCGGCTCCTCTGGTGGCATCAGCACCACCTCCTCGAACTGGTGAAGCGGCGACCTCAGTACCGTCGGTGGGATCAGCATCCTTGGTGGCATCAGTATCACCGTCATCATCATGTGCGGCCTCAGTACCGCTCTCCTCCTCCTCATCTGGCGCCCTGGGTGGATCCTCGAGTCGTCGCTCAGATGAGGCGCCGCCTGCTGGTGCTCTACCGCTCCTAAGTGTAACAAAATCAGCATCAAATAGATCTGAAGACATATCATCAAATAGATCACTAGGAGTGGCATGCTCAGTGTGAACTACCTGCTCAGACTTCCTCTTCAGGCTATTCGGATTCGGCTCTATCTGTGCAGGGATGGCTGCCTTCCCTCTCATCGGGTCCCGCATCTCCTGGCAGAACTCGTCCATCTCCCGTCTAAATGTAGCCTGCTGGTCCGTGAGGAGGCGGGCTACGTCATCCAAGGTGAAGCTCTCATGGGGGCCCGACGGGTAGCCTCTCTGGTAATGAGGCTGCTGGAACTGGTGCTGCTGCTGCTGAGAGGGGTAGGAGGAAGGATGCTGCTGCTGGTGTGCCTGGTGAGCCTGCTGCTCATGTCTCCAAGACTGTCCCTGCTGCTGATAGGGACGAGGAACGAAGGATGACTGCTGCTGTGGCTGGTAGGCTGGGGGCTGCTGCTGAGGCTGGTGATCTCTCTGCTGGCTATACTGCCCTCCCTGACCGGATGACTGCTGCTGGGGCTAGGTACCTCCACTCCCCCACCTGAATCCGGGATGGTCTCGTCGGATCCCAGGCTGGGGGCGGTCATACCAAATCTCGTTGACATCCATCAACGGCTCTGCATCGTATGGGGCTGGCGGGAGTACTGCCAGAGGTTGATCCGGCTGGTATACCACCATCTGCATGTCTGGAGATGGGGGTGACTGGTAGGAGGGCTGCTGCGGCTGGTACGGCTCCACCTGTACAAGGTGAACCTGTCTAGGCTGCTGAAAGGAGCTGGAGCGCTGGGACGAGCTGCTGCTGCCGCCGGTATCGCCTCGTGACTGAAGACGGGGATGTGAAGCCGTCTGTGCCTCCAGGAGACACATGAGCTGGGTCTTCATGTCGCTCAGAGTCTGTGCCATTTGCTCCATCTGCGTGATACCCTGGCACTGCTTCTTCTCGATCAGCTCCATCCGATCCAACTTCTCGCTGATAATACCCATATCCGCAGCGGACGACTCTGCCTGTCCTGCTGCAACTGCGGATGAACTGGATGGAACGGCATCGACCCGTGCTATCCTCTGATACTGCACAAGTCCTGGCTGCTGGGGTCTGCCCTGTATGTACAACCGGGTCTGGGACATCACCATATAATTCTCGGCCATCTCCTCGAAAATGGCCCAGACCTGGTCGTGATCCTTGGCGAAATAGGACCCGCCGCAAGAAGCATTCACCAGGCCCTGGAGCTCTGGTGTCAACCCGCTAAAGAAGCTCTGCACAAGGTTCGGCTTTGAAATGTCGTGGTGCGGGCATCGGTCTGTGAGCTCTCGGAACCTCTCCCATGCCTCATGGAATTGCTCGTTGGGGAGCATGGAGAAGTTGCTGATCAGGGCCCTCGCTGCATTGGTCCGCCCGAGGGGATAGTACTTGTTCAAGTACTCGGTACGGAGCTGCTCCCAGGTGTAAACAAACTTCTCCAAATGCTTCAGCCAGGTGGCTGCTCTGTCTGCTAGGGAGAAGGGGAAGGCGATCATCCGAATCGTATCCTGGTCCACATGGTGGTCGTGGACAATACTACAGATCATCAAGAACTCCTGGAGGTGGAGATGGGGCTCCTCGGTGGCAAGTCCGTGAAAACGGGGGAGCATCTGCAGGGTGTTCGGGGGGAACTTGAAGTCCCCCACGATAGCAGGCACCACTACCCAATGATGCATCAGTGTAGATCCGGGGTTGTGCAACTCCCGCATCGGTCTCGGTGGTCCTCCTGCCGCAGCGGCTGCCGCTGCGGCGGCGGCTGCTGCTGCGGCTGCTGCGGCTCGTGCCTCTGCATATGGTCCGTCCTCAGGCTCGCTCTGATCTCTCTCTGCTCTGAGTCGCTCCAACTCTCTCCTCATCTCAATCATGAAAGCTCCTTGATCTCTCAACTGCTGCTGAACGGTCTCTAAAGAGGCGATCAGGGTGGAGTTGATCGCTCCCTGGTCCAAGACAAAATGCTGATCTCCTCGTGGACTTCCAGGGTGATCCTTAGAACTGCCGGCCATAACGTCTGCAAAATCAAATGAGCCCAACTCAGGTGCTGTCAAATCTGCTAAACTCTCCTCGGGCTCATGTCTCTCAGTACCAAAAGAAAGGGGATCGAGGGGGAACAGGGCGGAGTCGTACTCGGGCTCGGAGAGCTGGTCTCGGCTCTCGCGGGCCAACCTAGATGATCGGGTAGACGTGCCCGAAAGCGGTGTAGCCAGAGGCTGCCTAAGAGAGCGTCTACCCATCATCTTGATCTGGCGAGTAGTGCGGATGAGATCTGGAGAAACTATGATCAGAATGCAAACCCCCGGTTCACCAACGCGACGCGAGCTGAAGACCGTAAAAGATCGGTCAAATTATCTGGTCAATTTTATTAGGTGAACACACAAGATATCAGAGCGCTTACGTGACCTGTTGGGATACCCGATGCTACTCCAATCGACTGGCCCGCACGGAAGAGTCGGTAGTCAGCTAGAAATAACACCGGAGGGTTCTACCTAGGGTGCGGGTCACTCTCTCGCGCATCCAAACCATACAATGAGGGGGTTGCTCTCCCCAAGACAAATTTTTAGGGTGAGTGTCTTTTAGGGTCAATAGTTTTATCCAGTCCCAATTTTATGATTTTTCTTTTTAATATTTTTCAAATAGCAAACAAACGCCTAACGAATTTTTCGGTTCTCCTGGTTATTAAGTCCAAAACAGGAGGGAGAAGACGAAAAAACCGATGCACGATAAATCAATGATGCATGCAAAGTAAGGAAGGCATACCTGACTCCAGCACTCTACATGCATTATGATCCACGCATAAATGTAAAGACGGAAATTAAACTACCTAAATGATGCAGGCGGAAAACCGAGTCCCTAAACAGCAGTGTTACTCGAAAGAACGGCTAGCCGACCACCAGCCTCCAATCCAAAAGGGTCCGGTCTAGACCCACCCCTCCTCTTCTCGATAGGTCGAGTTCAGGAGTAGCGCTTGACGGGGTGGGCTCGCGGCGCGTAGGCTCAGAGGTGATGGAACGGCTATTTTATTATTATTTTTATTATAGGTCCAATTACCGCACTATAGGAACATGCAATTATATTAGGGTTTTTGGATCCTATGAATTACATCACAATCAAGCAGAAAATCCTACAGCTAGGGGCTCGATTAAAAACCACGTAAACACCGAAAAAGGCAGTAAAAAGGAAAGAAAACAAAGCCGCGTAAAAAGCCGCGAAAAACTCCTAAGGGTCCCCCGAGCACACCGGTGCTCGGCGAAACAGACCCGCTAAGTCAACCACAGTCCAAAGGTCCAGTCTGAGTCCCTGTATTATTACAATAATAATCAAGAATCTAATCTAAACCTCACCCACTCAACTCTCTCTCTCGCTCTCTCCTGCGGCTCCGTAAAGAAAGGAGCCGCCTCTGAGTCTCGCGGTTGCGTCGGCTTCTCGAAATCGGCCGCCTCGGTCCTCGGGCCCTCGCAAGAAAAAGAGCAGGTGTCACAAACCAAATTATTATAAAAAAATATCAGGAAAAATATGTATATATATGCAGGAAGCTTTACAAAAAGCCGCGCAAATAAAAAGTCGCGGAAAAACTCAAAAAGTGACTACTAAGCCGTGCTCCCCGGCAACGGCGCCATTCGGATGAGCGACCTGAAGGCTAGGGTATAGGTGCTAAATTGGTCGTTGCCACCCATGCGATCAAGTCGGCTCAATCAAGAAAAAATGTGAACCACTAATATCAATCAAATCAATCAAATACACGAAATAGCGGTCCTGCTATTGGATTAACCTGGTATAGCGACCAGGGTCGAACTCAAGGAGCACGGGTTGGCCTCTCGGCCTACGAAGTAGTCAAAAAAGAGATAAAATAAAAGGAGAAAATATTTTTAGTGGCTTTTAATTTGTTTTATATTTTTTTGGATTTTTTAATGTATAAAGAAAATAAGAAAAGCAAAGAAACACACACTTCAATAATTTAGTTAAAGCTCTAAAAATTAACCAAAAATTCAAACAAAAATATTTTTATGTATTTTATAATTTTTAGTGTTTTTGTTGAATTTTTGAGAATTTTCTGATGTTTATTTAATTTTCTAAAAATCAAACAGTAACTGAAACAAATGGTACTGTCCAACCGAGCTAAACAGGCCTAGATAAAATACCTAAAAGCCCTAAAATAGCTGGGAGGTAATTCTCCTGTAAAGAGAACAAAACAAGGAAAATTTAGGCACCAATTTTATTGTTTTTGGATTTTTAATTTATTTGCTGGAATTTTTATAAGGTTTTAGGTGTTTTTCAAATTTTAGTTGTTTTCTGCAGTGAAAAATAGCCAAAATTGGCTAGGAAATCAAACTAAGCAAGGCAAACAGTAGACAATTTTTGTGGAATTTTTAAATGAGTTTTAATATTTTTTGGTGATTTTTCAAGTTAGACAGTAACAAAATTAAAGGTTTTTGAATTTTTAAAATATCAAACGAAATCAAAAATGTCCTCAAAAATCTACGAAAATTTTACACCATGGCAGGAGCCATGTGTCCAATTTTCGTTGGATTTGGAGGTGTTTTGCTATTTTATTCAAAAATAAAGAAGGGGCACAGTGCACAGGGACCAAAGTGCAAATACCCAATAGTCTGGGGGGTCTGGTGCAATATTCCCAGCAAAACACACATGCTCAAATAAACCATGCACAGGGGTATAAATGCAAATAAGTAAAAGATTTCATTCAACTGTTAACATCCAGAACAACAGGGGCATACAATGCAATTATCCCAAAGAAACCACGTGACGAAGCACGTGTCAGACCACGTACAGGGGTATAATAGTAAATAAAGGCAGGCACACGGGTCTCTATGCAATTGTCCCAAAAACTAAACAACTAGATTAACTAATTACAGGACTAAAGCGAAATAAGATAAGTAAGGGGGCCTAAGGGTAATTTACCCCTTAATTATGCGGATCGCTGGATGGCTGCCACGTGTAGATCGGACGGTCTGGGATCGGTTGGCACTCCAGCGCTGAGCCTCTCGGACGAATCCAACGGTCAGGGCCGAGACACGTGTGGATCGGACGGCTGAGATCAGACCTCCTCTGATCGGACGCTATCTGCAGCTCCACGAACGAACGGTCACGATGAAGTCTGGAGCAGGGGGTCTGATCGAACGGCGACGGAGGGTCCTGGAAGAACAGGTCACCGGCGAGACTCGCCGGCCTTGGGCGTGCGCTAGGCTCCTCCTGGGAGCACTCTGAAGGTCGGAGAAGAATCGTGGAGGGCTCCCGCGTCTGCCGGTAGGCTCCGATGATCGAGCCGAGCTCCGAGGAGCTCGGGCGAGGTCGGCGGAGCTTGGCCTCCTGGCCTGAATGACCAAAGCCCTCAGATGGGCTAGGTAGCACCTGCAAAGTGAACCAGAAGACTCGCGGGTCGAGGGCAAATTGCCTCGACCCGGTTAGGCGTAGCGACGGTGAATGGTGGGTCGGAATGGCGAGCTCCAGCGAAGGTGGTGGACGGAGGAGCTCGGTTCCCAGCTCCTGTGCGAGCTGGGTTGAGCGGAGGGGTGCAGAAGGTGCATCGGAAGGGGGCGAATGCGATGGTCGACTCCGATGATCGAAAGGGGTAATGGAGTGGTCGGAATCGAAGATATACGGTGGCGGCGCGATTTGGGCGTAAATGGAAATCGACGAAAAGATAAGCTATCGGAGCTACCTGGGTGGTCGGAGAGACTGGGGAGGAGCTGGGGAAGCTCCTGGTCGTCGCCTCAAGGATCGTCTCCCTCCGAGGCTCGGAGCTCACGCTGGGGCGGAGCTACGACGGCTGTGCTCGTCGGATCGATGGAATCGCCTCCTCTCCTCGCTACGACAGGCTCAGACGCGAGCTGTCACCTCACGCACTCTCTGGAGCTCATAGGAGGAGGAAACAAATGGCCAAAGATGGTGAAATGGGGTGGCGGAGCTGCAGCTATATATGGCTAGGGTTCCGGCTAAGATAGGTCCGGGCAAGCAGCGCAGTGCGCGGATCCCCATGACCCACCCCGGGCGTGGATCAGGGAAGATCAAGCTCGGATTAGAGCCCAGGGTTAACGGATTCAGGAGTCGGATCAAGCGGGTAAAAATCTGAGAAATCGGGTCCAGAACTCAGATCCGCGGGAAGTGGTCCTGGGGGGGTAGTTGACCGGGCGGTCAACATCCCCAGGACCCAATAGGAATGGGCCACGTGGCTGAATTTTAAAATGAAAATTAAGGGGAGCTAGGGCCCGATTCAGCAAAAACTTAAAACATGAAATATTTTTCTTTTATTTTTTTTCTATTTTTTAGTGATTTTTAATAATTTTTTCGAAATAAAAATAAGCTATATACAATATAGTACTATACATAGGTATATATACAATATATAGGGTTTTGATTTTTGATTTTTTTAATTGTTATTTTTGTGCAATTTTATTCTTATTTTATATTTTATTTATTTTCATTATAAAATAAGGAATAAAAAGGGTATTTTTATTTTATTTTTATTATTTATTTTACATAGGTAAAATAAATACATATATACATCTATATACATGGTATGTGTGCAATATATTTTTGTATTTTTAATTTTGCTATTTTTATTTTGCTTTTGTTTTAATTGTTTTTATTTTATTTATTTACAATATATAATGTAGATTATTCACAAAAATTATAAAAATTGATTTTATTTATTTACAAGGTTAGGTAAATATGAAAGAGTGGTTTATACACAAGATGAAAAGGGGTGTTTTTGTTCTTTTTGATTTTTAACTTTTTCTTTTGTTTTTATATTTATAAATATATACAAGTGTTTACATGCATATTTTTTTGGTGAGGAAAATATCTTTATTTTATTCATAAATATTTACACATGAGCCCCTATCTCCCTCTACTTTGGCTTTTATGCGGTCAGGCCCATGCTGAGCCCTCCCTTGGGTTAGGTTGCTCAATATTTACTCTAAATATTTCCCTCTTTTTCTTTTTAATCTTTATTCTTTTATTTTTGCACAAAAACATGCTAATTATAGGTTTTTACACAATGCGTGCTTTTGGTAATTATTTGTATTTACATGAATATACATGCATTTGCAAAGGTTTTTGTAGCTAAAATATAAGAATAAAGAGTGATGAATGGGTATTCATCATTAATCCAACTCCTTCATTCAGAAACACAATTTTTTTTACTTTACTTCAAGAGTTATTAGGACTGCCTAATCTCAATTAAATAGTTGCATCTGCATTCAGCCAGTATGGATGTAAGTACAGGCCAGAGCCCGTTGCTTGAGGACGGGGCCTTACGCGATGTCCTCTAAACCATCCAATCTGCTAAGGGCGAACCCTCACTGAACGTGGCTATTTAATTGGGCTTACTAGTCACTAATGACTCCTAAAGAATTTGTGGATTTTTCTCATTTTTATGATTTTTAATTTAAGGTTAAAACACAGGTTAGACTCATCTTTCTTTGAAAAGAGATATTTTTTTTCAAAACCATGTCACACCAAAAAAATTTTCAAAAGATTTTTTAAAAGATTTTTCAAAACAAGCAAATCTCATTTTAAAAATCATTTTCGAAAATATTTTTATCAAAATAGTGTAACATAATATCGAAAAGCCGTGAAATCATTTGAGTCCTCTTGGTTCAAAAGATTTTACTTTAGCCAAAAAGTTTTAAATTTTTCAAAATTTTCAGATTATAGCTAAAGTAAGTATACGGTATATTCGATATACCCTCCTATCCTTAAACTTTGCTATGTCCTCATAGCACTAGATGATACAAGTCCATAGATCCATTTAAGTATAGAGAAATATACAGGAGCTAAGAGGGCTCCCCCTATACTTAGGTTAGAAATAACCTAAGTATAAAGGCAAGGAAAGAAGAGTAGAGAGAATCACAGGGACTCGGGTCCCCCTATACTTAGGCTGAGATTAGCCTAAGTATAAAGATGGAAATTGATGTTGGGAGGGACCCAAGGTGAACGAAGAAGAGGAATGGATTTATAAGTGAGCGATTGAATCTACGGAGATGGATGGAGTGACTAAGGCTCTGGGGAGTGTAACGAAGCAATCATTGCTCAATCAAGCAAGCAAGACCCTCAGGTTCACCAACTCACACATGAAACCAACCGAGTTTGGTTTATTATCTTGTCAGTTTTATTGGTGATAAAACATTAGATATTTTATGCGGAGAAAAATGTTAAGTGAAAACAATGCGTAGACGAGGGTGTTGCTCTCCCAAAACCAAAGTTTTACTCCATTTTTGGTTTGACTTGCAATTAACAGTCCCAGTTATTATTTGTGGTTGTCACTGAATTAAGATTAGCACAAAATCAAGAAACCATCGTCTACTGTTCATTTCCATTTTCTATTAACCTAGGTGATCAAGCTAGGAAAAGAGAAACCAAGAAAAACCATGTATTCGATAAAAACCGTGATCTAGGCTAAGCGAGAAATCATGCAGTGATTTGGCGATAAATCCGTAAAAACATGGGCCGTTTTGAAAACCGAAATCAATATGTATGCAAGTTTATAAAATGCCGCACCTAATCATGCTTCTATTAGCGGGAAATGATATCCATTAATTTTGGCTAAGTGAGGCGAGATTATGTGCGTCTATATGTTAGTGTGTCCTACCTACGAGCAAGCACGTAAAAGATGGAAAATGAAAATATGCTCAAGGAGCCGCGTGCCTGGTCCTAGGTCGACACTCAAGTGGGGACGATCCCCACACAACCACATATTATCGTTCATTTACAAACGCGAGTCTTCGATCGAAGACCGTTGTAAAGACGGTTATTACACGTTGATGCATGGAAATAAAAATGCAAGACAATTTTTTTGTTTCTTTTCTATTTGCTCCAAGCGTGCTTCTACGGCTCTTTGCAGCGGGAAGCATCAGCTCCTCGCCTCCTTGAGCACCAAGGGCCCTGCCACAAAAACAATGGTTAGAGATCGATAGAAAAGAAGATTTTATGATGCAACATAAATGAACAAGTTGACCTATAAAAATGAAACACTTAATAAAATAAACACAATTCCAAATAATATAAGAAATGAGCCGTGTCCCCGGCAACGACGCCATTTGATGAGCCTCAAAATCGACCCGGTAAGAGTGCTGAATTAGCACTTTAAAATGTCGTAGCAGTCGGGCCAATTCGGGCTCATCAAAGACCATCTCGTTTAAATATATATATATATATATATATCACTCAATAAAAATGAGATGGTCGTATTATTTTTTTACTTGGTAAGATATCAAGGTCGAACTCAGGGACACGAGCCTTGTAGGCCTCCCCGGAGCTCGTTGTATATACGTCGATGAAGCTCGGAGCTCGGAGAAGGTATCTGGTGTCTGGGTTTGGGTCATCGGAGCGCTGATGTCGCGGACGGCGGTGACGAAGTTGGTTCCGGCGAGCTCTCCCACCATTGAGGAGGTTATCGACCTGCAGCGTTAATGTGTAGCCGAAGCGAAAAAAGTAGTGCGTGCGTGAGTGGAATGTGAGCTCGGCGAGCGAAGAACGTGGGAGCTCGGAGCTCCTCCGCTGTGGGTGGCGGAGGAGATGGGTCGGTAGGTGAAAGGGGTTGTGGAAGACAGGGAAGATGATCGGCGGGGAGTGCGTGAATGGGAGAAATGAGGTGGAGCTCGAGGAGCTATTAATGGAAGTCGGGGATGGGTGATTCGACCTACGAAATTACTAGAAAATAAAAGAGAAATACAAAAGGGATCGGAGGAGCTTAGCTGACGTCAGGGATGGAGCGGAGCCTTGGGATGGGGCTCGATTTGAGCCCCGGGTCTTTACTGGACTCCGGCAGCGACTCGGAGCAGCTCGGGCGGACGCGAGGCGCCGCAGCTCCGCCGTGGAGGTCGGAGGGTCATCATCGGGGAAGAGGGTCGTCTTCGCTCGATCCTTCTGCCTCCCTCTGTCACAGGGAGGCGGAGGAGGGTTGGGCCCCTCCCCGCGTAAAGGTGGACAACGAACATGGAGGAGGGGGGCGGCGTATTTGAAGACGAAGTTGGTGGTTTGAATGGTGAAGACGTGGTTTTCGATGGGAAGATGGGACGAATGGAGGAGAGTTCGTGGGTCGACGAGTGACTGGCGAGGGTTGTGGGTGAGTGGAGAAGACCGTGAGGCGGTTGGCGAGAGGAGGTGGTCGTCGGAATGGCGGAGAAAAAGGGAAGGGGGAGAGGTCTTCGCGAGATGGAAATCGTGTGAGAGAGAGCGGCTGGAGGTAGACGACGGAGCCCAGCCGTTGGATCGGGAGATCCAACGGTGGTGAGCGACGCGCGAAGGGGTGGCGTGGATTAGATCTGAGGAGCGGTGATCGAAGGTGAGTGGTGCGCCACGTGTCGTGGTCTGGCCGCGACGCTGCAGAGCGGTGGATATTACTTCTGGAGATTGATTGAGCGGTTGCTATCCTCGAGGCCATGAACGGTGCAGATGATGAAACTGGGACGCGATCGAATGGCACAAAAATGCGCCACGTGGCAGGTTCTGATCAAGGCGCTCACAGACGGATCAGATTCGAGGCGGGGGAAGATCAAACGGCTAAGGAAAAGAGCGGACGTGGAAATGGTCTGGCCGTTGGATTATGGAGGCGATCCGACAGCTGGAGATGCAAGCGGATAAGACAAGGGCAACGGGCCGTGTGACTCACCCAAAATGGGCCACGTGGCCCAATCAGATTATTCAGAGCAAATTTATGATTTTTGAGGGGTTAGAAGGCCGAATTTGAGAAAACTCAAAACATGAAAGTTGTAGATCTTGATGAGATCTACAAGTTTCATGTTGACCAAACAAGAGATGAGGTCATCTGTAGACATCAAATATTTTTGAAGGTATTTTTATGGTTAAAAATACCACAGATTTTTGTTTTGCCATTTTTTGTGGTTTTTAATTTATTTGAGACTTTGTTAATTACAGGACATTATTTGGGTTTTATTGACATATAGCACAAGCAAGGAGATTAATAAATGGAAATTAAGATGATGAAATTGGGTTTCATCAGCGATTGACGGCGGAGGGCCGCTTACTTATCCACGTGGCGCGCGTACAACTCGCGATGGCGGTTCGGTGATGGTCGGCTGAGATCTGATCTGGCGAAGAGATCGATGGTCGATGCGGGCTCAGATCGGATAGCTGACGATCAAACTGGAGCGGGCCTCGGATCGGACGACAGAGAAGCGAAGAGGAAGAATGGGGAAGAGCGCCGGCGAGGCGAACTTCCCTGAGCTCGATCTAGGGTCTCCGGTGGTCTGGAAGCGTGCAAAGTGGCCCGACGTACTCCTGGGAGGTCAGGCTAGAAGCTGGGGGGCTCAGGTTCGTCGGAGGAACGTCGAGGTACTGGCGCTAAGGCAGCGGAGCTCGGGGCTCCAGGTACCTCCGGCGAATCCCGCAAAATGGCCCCTAGGGGCTTTGAATGTGCTTTGATTTGCAAAAAGGGGTGAGAAGGTCCAGGGCAAACTGCCTGGACCCCGCGGAGGCGAAGTGGGAGTCGTATGTGGTCTGTGGAGCGCGGAGGAGGTATGGCCGGAGGTGCGCTCCAACGAGGATCGATGAACGGGGAACTATGGATCGGCGAAGGGATCTGAAGGTGCTGAACTACTCCTAGGACTACAGGGATTAAAAAGAAGCGAAAAGGGGAGAGAATAGGGGTATACCTTGATGGAGGGGACCAGAGGTGAAGAACTTTGACACCGGAGGTCGGCGGAGGTGGTGTAGCCGCCCCGGTGCTTGCTCGACCGATCTGACGCGCGGAGGCGGAAGCTATCACCTTCCTCTCTCTTAGAGACACCGAAATGGGAGCGAAGCGAGTGCTAAGGGGGTTCAAACTCGAGCTTGAAGGTGGCGTTAACTAGAAGGTGGTGGTGTCTTCTTCAAGCGAGGACCACGCGCACATCATGAGGATTTTCCGTGATCTGAAGGTGTGGCGTGGGCAAATGATGATCAAGGAAGAATTCCCAAGAAGGGATCGAGGGAAGAAGACGCAAGGATTAGGCTCGGAAATTGGGCGAAATCAGGCTCGAATCGGGCTGTCAGAGGGTGGCAGACCTCGGTCAGGCAGTTGACCGAGGTCAACAGACGACCGCTCCTGGTTGGTCCACGTGGACCAATCAGGAAATTCGAAGTCGAAATTGTTTGTAAATTCGAAATAAAATAGTAAATGAATTTATTAATTTTAGGTTATAAAATAAAAAAATGTTTCTTATTTTGTAAAGAATTTTATAGGATTTTTATTTATTTTTATGAGGTATATAATTACAGGTTTCCTTTTATACACTATATAGGTATGCATATCTATATATTTTATTATTTTATTTTTATTTTGTATATTTAATTTATTTATTTTTGTTTATTATTTTATAAATTTATAGAATATTTTTATATACTCAAGTATATTTTTATTTTATTTTTTGATGTATTTTGTACACTTAATAAAATATAAATAGTAATTTTCTAGGTATAGGTATTATACCTAAGTGTGTTGTACATAAGTATTTTATTTTGTGTTTTCTTGAGGTTTTAGTCCCGGTTTTAATGTACATATAAGTTATAAATAATATTTAAAAAATTATAAAAATATGAAATTATGAAAATAATGAATAAATAATAAAATGAATATTCTATTCTGTACAAGTATACAATAGGGGTCCAAAACTCAACTTTCAAACCGTAGCTCCGCTTAATGCGAAACCACCTTCATTAAATAGATTATTTTAAATTATATACAATTAAAGGTGAGTTTGATGCATTTCGAGCTTTTATTTGCAAGATACAAGTCTGGGAAGTTGGCATTTTGGATTTTTATTCAGATCATAACTTTTTATCTGTATAGTATTTTTGTATGAAATAAATTTTATATTTTTTTTTATTTAATTGTCTACAACATTCATGTACAGGGTTACTTTATTTGAGTATAAAATGTGGAACCAAAAATAGGTCCCAAAAATGACTAAGGAAAGAAATAAAATGAATAGGTGTCTGGCCCTTATCTACCCCTACTTTATTCCTTGCCGACCTATTCATCAAGATGCCTAGGTCTCGGGGTTTCGGGTCATAAAATATTTACAATATTTTATTCTTTTTCTTTTCTTTTATTTATTCTATAATTTTGGCTTTAAATACAACATTTTACACACTATTTACATGCACATGCATGAATGCTAAGATGCTCTAATTAAGGGTATTTACATGCATTTGTTAGGGTTTTTGTGGCCAAAATGATAGAATAAAGAAGATGAAATGTGGATTCATCAGTGCGATAGAAGTGAAACTAAAGATTGAACTGATACGGGAGTTGAGGACTATGAGATGGGTACCTGAAGGTCCTAACTGAATCCTGAGCTCCAGGGGGTGCTGTCGAAGGTGGTCATTGCCTCGACCTCGTTGTGGAAGGCAAGGGAGGCTCGTCGAGACGGTGCTCCGGCCACGAGTCTTAAGCATCGACTGCAGCGGTCCTCTCCGACGACCAAGGGTACCTCCAATTGTTGTCACCAAGGGGAAGGATTCTAGGGTAGCAGAGAGGTGTGCGACGCGAGCTGCCATCCCGGGGAAGCGAATGAAGACTTTATAGGACATCCCAGGTAGCTAGAAAGATCAGGCGAGGGAGCACGAACTGAGAAGGATTCGCGCTTCCCTAGGGATCCGCGAGGCTCTTGGATCCAAGGGGAAGGTGCGGGTGAAAAATTGGAGCATGGACACGTGCGATCCGCCCTAGATAATTTTGAGAAGGGGGTCCGGCAAGAACGTCGGTTCAGGTCAAGCCCTAGAAGAGGGGGTTGACCCGAGTCAACGTTCTGTCGTGGATCAATCAAAAAATCGGATTTACAAAAATATTTACAAATTCAATAAAAAATAATAACTGATTTTAAATGAAAAAGTGTATAAAAAAATGCTTGTTATTTTTCAAACTATTTTTATGTTATTTTTATTTATTTTTATGAAAAATAAATTATGGTATATATAATATATTATATTATATACAAGTATAAAATACCTATGATTTTATGTAATTATTTTTTATTTTCTTATTTTTACACATATACCCCAATTTTGTATTTTATTTATTATAACATATTATTTGGAGTATTAAATAAATTTTATATTACTTTTATTAGTTATTTACAAGTATAAAATAAATAGGTATATGATACATATATGCATGTATTGTGTACAAGGTGATGGAGAGAGAATTTTATTTTTAGTTTTATTTTTAGGAATATATATAGAGAAGTAAAACCACCTTTTTATTTTTATTTTTGTAAAAATAAATTATAAGTGATAAATATATACAAGCTAGAGTGGCCCTATCTTTCTCTACTTATTTTATTTGGCGATCAGGCCCATGCTGAACCCTCTCTTCGGTTCAGATCACTCAATGTTTATTCTAAATATTTCTTTCTTTTTCTTTTATTCTTTATTCTTTTATTTTTGCACAAATACGTGTTAATTATTGTATATTAACAAATGCATGCTTATTGGTAATTTATTGTATTTACAACTATATACATGATGTTTTGCCAAGATATTTTGCTAAAATAAAGAATAAAGAGTGATGAATGGGGATTCATCGGTGCGAGGGATATCTCCTCAACCCAGGGTTTACTCGAAATAATAAGGGATATGGAATGTAGGGGGAAGCTCCGACGAGGGTGGTGGAAGGAGCTCCGACTCCTTGAATCATGGCTTGATTGGAGGGGGTTCTGAGGGGAATCGGTGGAGAATGTGAAGGGGAAAGAGGTGGGATGGAAGTCGAGGCATATCAAAAGTTGGATTGCTGTGATTTTGACCTGGAGTCTGAGCTCCAAGAATTGGGGCTCTTGATTTGAGCGTGATTCGCTTGATTGAACTACAAATTAAAGATGCAAAATGAAAATTAACCTACAAGATTACCTAGAAATGTCTTGAAAGGGGGATCAACAGAGCTTGGCACTTCGGAGCAAAACCAACCAGAGGAGCTCCAACGGTGGGGTGGATTTGCCTCCACTCGCTCTCCTCGCTGCAAACCATGATCTCTACCTTTCTGTCACCATGGAGAAGCTCATGAGGGTGATTTGAGGGGGCTAAAGCCTGAAGAAGAGGGATCAAAAATAAAAGGGGGGGGTGAAGGGGGTATATTTATATGCGAGTTTTGAGGAGCGATGGAGTGAGATTGAGCGAGGGTTGGTGAGGGTTCGATGATGGGCGAAGATGACAGATGGAGGGGCTATAGTAAGATGGTGGTCTCGAGGGTAATGGTGAAGATGGAGGCATGGAGAAAATGGCAAAGGAGTGGCCTCCTGAAGCTCTGATAGAAGTCAGAGTGTATGCTGGAAAGTTGACCGAGGACAACAAAAGGACGCGCCTGGTTGGTCCACGTGGACCAACAAGGAAATTCCAAGGAAAATGCCTTGGAAAATAGATAATAAATATAATTGATTAATTATTTTTAGGTTATAAAATAAAAAAATGTTTCTAATTTTCTATAGTATTTTATGCATATTTTATTCATTTTTTAGAGGTGTTTATTTGCAAGTTAATTTTTAGGGTATTTATATAGGTATATTTACCTATGTTTCATGTATTTTATTTTTATCTTATATTTTTAATTTTATTATTTTATATATTTAAAACTTATTTTTACATATAGATATATTTTTATGATATTTTTTTGAAGTGAAATATAGACTTAGTTAAATAGGATTACGATATTTATAGAATTAAGTACATGTATTTTACCTATGCATTTTATATAAGTATTTTACTTTTATGTTTTATTTGTACTTTTATTTTAGTTTTAATAAGTATATATATTATGAATAATATTTAGGAAACTATAAAAATATAAAATTATAAAAAGAAATAACAAAAATAAAATAAATATTTTCATCGGGTAAAAATATTATACAATGGGGCTCTAAAACCTAACTTCCATACCTTAACTCCAAAAAATATGAAACCACCATCATTAAATAGCATATTAAAAGTTATATACAATTAAATGTGGTTTTGATATATTTTAGTTTTTATTTGGAAGATATGGCTATGGGAAGTTAGGATTTTAGAATCCTATTCACACTATAACTTTTATTCTTTACATTATTTTTGTATGAAATCAATTTTTTATTTTTCTATATTTTATTATCTACAACTTTGATGTATAAAGTGTCATTATTTGAGGTGTAAATAATAAAAAATAAAATAGGTCCCAAAGAACTAATTATTGGCCTATTTCGTAGAGTGGTCCATTTGTGTCTTCTGTACAAATAGCCACCCTATCTCCCCCTACTTTATTTCTAGTCGACTAAGACATCATGATTACTGAGTATCAGGGTCTACAGTCACTTCAGTGTCCTTGACACTTCGCTCTTTTTCTTTTCTCTCTTTTATTCTTTTATTTTGATAATAAATACCATACAAATACAATATTTTATACAGTATTTGATATAAATTTATGAACATTTATTTTGAGAATTTAATGATATATTTATGCATTCTGCTAGGGTTAAAGGCCAAAAATGAAAGAATAAAGGTGATGAAATGGAGATTCATCACCCCTCTATACTTGCCTTTGCTAGTTCCTAGCAAAATTTATTCCTATAAGCGCGGAAAAGAAAATAAAGAAAAGAAAAAGAAGTAACTTGGAGTATTTTTTGACTCTTAAACTTGTATTAATAATGCCTCAAAGTTTGGAGCTCAGAGAAGAACTTGGATTAATGGTGTGTTCGAAACCACTTTGAGGTTAGGATTTATGACATAACAACCCTTAGGTTCCATACTCTTACCATTCAGCCCAATTCACAGCCAAGTTGAAACCATCCTCTCAGTCTCATACTCTTGCTAACTTGAAATGATAGAACCGTGTGTGTGAATTTGTTTAGCTCCCCCCAGATAAAACTATTGAACCACCGAGGTGTCTGCTCTTTTGATAACTCATCCTTGTGGAGTTGGATATTTCCTTCTAAGGTCAGGCACTTCCATTCTTTACAACCGAATGTGATAATAAGTTAGAAGAATGGGAAGAGAAGTGTGAACGAACAAGTGTAGTCTTCATTCTCATGTGAAGTCGATCCGTGTAATCGGATCTTCACGAGAAGCAGGCTTTTTCTGAACCTCAAATTAGTGGAATTTTTGGTTGAAGGTTTCTTCGGATATTTTCCTTGATTTTGCATAGCATCTGCATTCTTATTTGTTCCCCAGTGGATATAGCATCTTTTTTCCACCCACTTTTTTGGGTTCTTAGAAAAAGTTAGGCCAGTAGACCATCCCTCATCCGAAGCATTCCAATATGTCTCCAGTCTTTAGATATCATTGTTATCAAAATAAGTGGGTTAGAGTACCGGTGTTGGCAATCTCCAAGAATGCTTCACGAGCCACCCTTGACGAAGCAACCTTGCATCGTCCTGACTTAGACTCCAAGATTTTTCAAAAATCCATCTAAGTTGAGCTAAGTACTAAGTGTGAGGTTTTCAGTCAAGTAACTGCCTCAAGAGTCTTGCGGATGATATGAAGGGTTCTATTTAGGCACATTGAATTGAATCATGAACATAGTCTTATGGAATCCAAAAAATTAAGTTAAGGTGACTCGAAGTATCCCAAATTAAGTGCATTAAGGTCTATATAAAACTTCAATCTATGTCCTCATAGATCTAAGAGAAAGGAAGACATAACTCGTACTAAGTATGGAAAAGTCTATACTACAACGACTAAAGAATAGGAAGTCTGTTGTCCCCTGATGACCAAAATATATCGACGAGAGACTAAGGGAGATAAATATCACCTGTCATTGCGACCTCAATACCTCAAAATCGATCAACAAGAAAAATAGGCCACCAAAATCAAAGTAATCAGATGAAGATCCGAATAGCGATCTCGCTATTTATTTAACCTGGTATAGTGACCAGGGTCGAACACAAGGAGCACGGATTGGCCAAGTGGCCTACGAAGTAGTCAGAAAATGAAATAAAAGGATAAAATGTTTTTGGTGGATTTTATATTTTTAATTTTTTTTTGTAATTTTTAATTATGAAGTAAATCAATAACGAGGCAAAAAGAATCACACTCCACTAATTATTCGACACATAAAGACAAGCCAGAAAATTAAAATAAAATTATTTTTGTGTTTTGTATATTTTTAAGTATTTTTGGTAATTTTCTCAGAATTTTATAATTTTTTGCTGATTTTATAAAAATAAAATAAGGAAGAAAACTGGAATCAATGTGTAGCCAGAATTGAAAGGTTATTTATAAATATATAAATAACCTAATAAAATCTGGAGATAACTTTTATGAAAACTAGAAATGAAAACTAAGCTATAGGAACAAAAATTCCATTTTTTTTGAATTTTATATAACTTGTAATGATTTTTGTAAGATTTTTAGGGTTTTCAATTTTTAGGTGTTTTATCAATCCAAATTAAGCAAAAATTATACTGAAGCAAGAAAACACTAAAACCATCAGTACCTAATTTTTCTTATAATGGGGGGGTTAATATTTTTAGTTGATTTTATATTTGAAACAGTAGTAAAAATATGTGTTTTTATTTTTTTTTAAAAATAGCAAACAATAATAAAAATATCCCAAAAATTAGTGAAATTTTTACACAGTGGCAGGAGCCACATATCCAAATTTCACCAAATTTGGAGTTGATTTGATATTTTATTCAATAAATAAACAAGCCACAACACGTAGGGACCAAAGTGCAAAGAAACAAAGTTCTAAGGGCTAAACTGGAACACGTGAAGAAAGTATAACGGGTTTAGTGCAAAATGCATGTAAATTTCAACACATGTTCAAATACTGTACACACAGGGCATATATGTGATATTCAAAACATAAAGATCATTTCATAACATTCATAAAACTCAACCCTAAACATGCAAAAGCCCACAGTCTCACGTGTCGAAGCACGTGCATCCATAAAACAGGGACTAAAGTGCAAATACGATAAACTACAGGTCCAGATATGCCAATTATCCAAGTGTGCTAATTTATTTAATACACTAAACAACAACTGAAATAAAGAGCAGGGGGTCGGGCGCAAGTTGCCCAGCCTAAGCGCGTGCGGGGCACGTGGGGGCCAGGTATTAGGCTATGGGTGGCTGATTGTCGTGCGGCTCTGATGACACCTTCTGGAAGATCGGACGGTCCTAACACGAAGGCGAACGTGGGGTGCACGTGGTCGTTAGATCGTGGATCTAACGACTTGATCTTGGCAGACCTCGAACGACTTAGATAACAACTGGAAGCGAGGCGTGATCCAACGGTGGAGAGATGGTCTGGACGAACTCCTATTGGGAGAACTTCTTCGGCAAGCTGGGAGTGCTCCGAGCGTCCAATGGAAGATCGGAAAGGAGGGTTCGCCTCACGATGACGATCCGCGTTGTGTTGTGATGGCCAATGAAGCTCCCAACAGTCCGATCCTCCAGCGAGGGAGGGAGGACTTGGGCAACTCCGGCGAGGGGTGCAAGATGCGACTAAGGGGGGTATCTCGCCTTATTCACCTGCAAAGGAAAGCTCGTGCTTGGAGGACGACTCCGACGTGGGTTATTTAAGAGAAAGCAAAGGGAAGCGGGGTGGTTTGGTGAAGGGGGGGTCCCGGCGGAGGCGACGGAAGGGACCGAGCCCGATCTTGGCTCGGATAGCCAAGATCGAGGTGATCAGATCGTGGACAGAGGGTGAAGATGATTCGAGGTGTCTATCTATACGGATAGGGTGAGATGATGGGGCTCCGTCCCCTGGGGCGGAGCGGAGCAAGATCAGAAGGATTGAATCTACTCAATGAATTAAAAGCTAAGGGAAGTACCTGATGGTCGGATGCATCTAGGCTGGAGATGCTGAGTCTCCGACGGTCTTCGCCTCGATGGAGCGAGGCCTCCAGAGGCTCGGGCTACGCCGGCGGCGAAGCTCGACGACAATGGTCTCCGGACCTAGGGCAAACGCCTCCAATCGCTCTCTGCAACACCCTTCGCACTCGCTGTCACTCGAGGAAGAAAGTGGAGGTCACGGGGATCGAAGATGGTGGCCGAAGGTGCGTGAATATGCAGCGGGAGGGGAAGCTATATAGCGGTGCAGGTCCTATAAGATAGGAGTGGAGTGCGTGGATCGATGCATTGAGCCTTAACAAGAAGGTCGGGCGTAAATCTCAAATCATCAAGCTTCAATCAGAGCTAGGGGTTTAGGTAAATGGGAGGCGAAGTGATTCGGGAAAAAGGGGAGAAGTCGGGTCGAAACGAGGTCTGGATCCTAAGTGGTCCGGGGGGGGGGGGGGGGAGTTGACCGGGGGTCAACAATCCCCCGTGGACTACTCAAAATCCAACAATTATTAAATATTTGTAAATTAAATTAAAAATAGTAAATGATTTTATTTCAAAATATTTTCAACATGAAAAATGTTTATTATTTTTCAAAGTATTTTTTAGTGATTTTTATTTAGTTTTTAGAAAAATAAATTAATGTATATACATAGTATTATATTATATACAGGTATATGTACCTATGTATTTTTGATTTTTTTATTTTTGATTATTTTATTTATGTATCATTATCCCAATTTTATAATTTATTTATTTACAACATAAAATTTGGGATATTAAATAATTTTTATTTAATTTTTATTATTTATTAACAAGGGGAAAACAAATAGGTATATGTATATATTTACATGGTATATACAAGATTGAAGGAGAGAGAATTTATTTTTGTTTTATTTTTATTTTTCTCATTTTTATTTTATTTTTATAAATATATGCACATTATGAGGAACACATAATTATTTTTATTTTATGAAAATAAAATATATACATAAAGGGGGAATAATTGTATGATGGAGAATGACCCTATCTCTCTCTACCTGTTTTATTTTGCGGTCAAGCCAATGATTGGCCTTCCCTTGAGTTCGGGTCACTCAATATTTATTCTAAATATTTCCTCTTTTTCTTTATTTCTTTATTCCTTTATTTTTGTGCAAAAAATGCTAATTATGGCTATTTACATGAAGCATGCATTTTGGTAATTTATTGTATTTACAGATAATTACATGGTGTTTTGCAAATTTTTTAGCTAAAATAAAGGAATAAAGAGTGATGAATGGGGATTCATCACCCCCCTATACTTAGGATCAATTAATCCTAAGTATAGCAGTATGTATATCAATGCAGGGAGGGTCAAGGTTGGGAAATGAATAAGTGAATAAATCAACGGCTTGGCTTGTCTCCTCCTATACTTAGGGTAAAATATCCCTAAGTATAAAAAGAATGTTAAAAGTTGAGGAGATATGCGAGGGATCATCGAATGACACCCGAATGCATTTCATCCCCCTAGACTTAGGATGAAGCATATCTTAAGTATAACAATGATAGATGAATGTTACTTTTGGGAAGAATAAAATAATAACGAATGAAAAGAAGAAAAGAAGAAAATGATGAACTATTAAAAAAATGTTTTCGCTAGCCTCGTCTGATTGAGTAGATGCTTTGATAGTGAGTTCTTCATCTAGGAGTTCTTCATCTAGGACCACCTGAATTGAATCGACCTCGAACAAAAATGTGTCATGTTCGATATAAGGTTTCAGAAGTTGTCCGTTGATCACGGATGGCTTTGCGTCAGCTAACAGGCCAGATATGATGATACTTCCAATGTTACGCACCTGTTTCACTATGTACGATCCCATCCACTTTCTATTCTAGCTTGAAGGTCTTGCGACGGATGTGCTTGTCAAGCCACTTCTTGACCTTTTCTTTGTACATTAGGATGTTGTCATATGCATAATTACGGAATTCAAGGAGCTGATTCAGATCCAACTTTCTATTATGTCCCCCCTTCTTGGAATCCAAGTACAGACATTAATTGCCCATAATGATTTGTGAATAAGTTCCACAGGTAAATGGCATGGCTTGTCATATACTAGGCGGTAGGGAGACATTCCTAACGGTGACTTGTACATGATCCGATAGGCCCAAAGTACTGAATCAAGAAACTGGAACCAATTTTTCCTGTCAGGTCGTACAAGCTTCTGCAAAATTATTTTTATCTCCCTATTTGAACAATCGGCCAAGCCATTGGATTGTGGGTGATATGGAGAGGCGACACGATGTTCTATAAAGAATTCTTGTGTCAGCTTCTTCACCTATCTGTTTATGAAGTGGCTACTACCATCAGATATCAATATTTTGAGGATCCCAAACCTTGTGATGATGTGGTCTTTTAGAATCGGCAAGCAATACGACTGTCAGCGGTTCGGATTGGATAGCCTCCACCCAACGATGTACATAATCAACATCGAGCATAATATACTCAAATCCTTGGTTGTAGGACACATTCCAATGAAGTCAATGTCCCACGCGTCAAACGCGTCTGAAATCTGAATATATTTCAAAGGCATTGTGTCTCTCATTCTAATGGTATCGCCCAGTCTCTGACAGTCAGTGCAATGCTTGACAAAGTCTTCTGCATCTTTGAATAGAATCGGCCACCAAAGGCCGCATTGTAAAACTTCCACTACCGTTCTTCTTCCCGAGGGGTGTCCTCCTGATTCATAGGAATGGCAATGCTCGAGGACACTGTGGACTTCCTCACGAAGAATGCATCTTCTCTAAATGCAGTCTGCTTCCTCTCGAAAGAGATATGGATCCTCCCACTGGTAGAAATGGATTTTCGACAAGAACTTGTCTCTTTTCATCTCTATGCCAATCTGTGGAGTTTTCTTGGATACAAGATAGTTCACAATATCAACGAACCAGGGAAGCGAGGTGACTAATAAATGGATTTATCTAGAATTGTCTCCGTGATCTACAATAAGCTCAACTCAGGAGTATCTAGCTCTGGCAATCTTGACAGGTGATCGGCCACCACATTTTTGACTCCTAGTTTATAGCGAATTTCAAGGTCAAAGTCCTATAGTAAAAGGATCCATCTGATTAACAGTAGTTTTGCATCCTTCTTGGCTTGTAGATACTTGATGCTTGAGTGATCAATATACACTATAACCTTGGATCCAAGCAAATGGGATCTGAATTTCTCCAGGGCAAATACTACTGCAATCACCTATTTTTCAGTGATAATGTAGTTCTTTGTGCTTCATCTAGAGTTCTACTAGCATAGTGAATCACAAATGGAATATGATCTCTCCTCTGTCCTAGAACTGCCACATTGGCATAATCAGAGGCATCAATCATGATCTCAAATGGTAGAGACCAATCTCACGGTTGAAGGATAGGGGCCTGAGTGATTATTTCTTTTATCCGAGTAAAGGTCTGGAGGACTTTGTCATCGACAATAAAATCTACCTCCTTGCCTAGAAGCTCAGTTAGGGGTCGGGTGATTTTGCAGAAATATTTGATAAATCATTGCTAGAAACTGACATACCCTAAGAATGATCTGTCTTGCTTCAAATTTGTAGGTGGCTCTAGTTTTGAAATCTCTTCCACTTTCGCTTGATCTACCTCCATGTCATGCTTCGAGATGACATGGCCGAGCATAATACCTTCGGTCACCATGAAATGGCTCTTCTCCCACAAGAGGACAAGGTTCACTTCACAACATCTTTTCAAAACTCGATCTAGATAAGATAAACACTGATCAAAGCTATTTATGTAGATCGATAAATCGTGCATGAATACCTCGAGAAAAATTCCAACCATATCTGTAAATATTACCAACATACGTCGTTAACGTCGCTGGAGCGTTGCATAATCTGAATGACATTCTGCGGAAGGCATAGGTACGAAATGGACAAGTGAAGGTTGTCTTCTCTTGATCTTTAGGAGCAATGGTGACTTGATTATAACTAGAGTATCCGTCCAAGAAATAAAAATATTACTTCGTTGCCAGTATTTCAACTATTTGGTCGATGAAGGGGAGTGGTAAATGATCTTTTTTGGTCTCTAAATTTAGACGATGGTAATCTACACAAACGTGCCATGATGTTGGAATTCTGGTTGCGATCTCCTCTCCTTTGTCATTCTTAACCATGGTTATCCCTGACTTCTTTAGAACAACATATAGGGGACTCACCCATTTTGAGTCAGAGAAGGGATATATGAATCACGCATCACACCATTTCATGATTTCATTCATTACCACCTCCCGAAGGTTCGGATTCAATCGACGCTAGAATTTGTAGGAGAGCTTACTATCTTCTTCAAGGAATATGCAGTGCGAGCATAGGAGGGATTTATACCATGGAGATCTGAAATTTTCCAACCTATGGCCTTGTTGTTTCTTTCTAAAATCTCAAGCAGACAAGATTCTTGTTCCTCGGTTAGCTGTGAATTGATGATTACATGGAACATGTTCAACGCACCTGCAAGGAAGGCATACTTCATATTTGCTGGAAGAGGTTTGAGCTTCGGTGGAGATTGGTTCAGCTCAGTGGTGACTTCGACTACTATGCAGAGCAAAGGTGTTGGTTCTTTCATATGTAGTATGTCCACCATTAGCACTGTAGGCTCCGAATGCAGTGCTGCATAGAATTCTTTGATGATCGAATCTTGTTCGCAAAAATTTGCAATGATGGCCTCTTGATCTTCCAAGGACATGTGGTCATAAATACATTCATCAAGCAACTCAGTAAAGATCTCATATTGCAAGATATCTGGGAATTTGACCATGATGTCCAAGCCTACCTTTGTGGAGAGGAATGCTTGGTTTTAAATGTCATCCATGAATAAATCTGTATCATGGATCTCGACCAAAAAGTCACAATCTTCTGCTTGCTACTCTACTGGCTCACTCTCATCTGATGCGGAAGTTAAAGGTCTAGGTATTTGGATCATCTCAATTGACACTTTATCACTATTTGAACAGAATGTTATCTGCACGGTGCCATAGTTCACTACTGCTTCGACTATTCGAAGGAACAATCGTCCGTGGATTATTGGGGTGTTAAGAAGTGAAACTAAAGTGTCCATATACATAATTATGAAATCTGCAAGGAAACTACATTCCCTGAATGGTGATGACGACATCTTACAAAATTCCTCAGGGCCGCTTAATGGATGTGTCTGCGAACTGCAGAATCATTCTTGTGGACTTGAGCGGTCCCAACCCAAATTATTTGAGGAATGAAGTGGGCATCATGTTGATTGAGAATCCACTGTTAAGTAGAGTTCGATCAAACTCATGATCAAACATCTGATATTTGACTAACGGAGCTCCCATATCCTTCTTCTTTGTTAGGAGATTGTTGATTGCATTCACAATAGCTGCGGTGTGGAAGTGCTTCACATTTCTTTCACGAGATTTGCACGGTTGTCTCTTCAAAGTACATGCTTCCTTCAGGCCTTTATTGATATTAGGCATGCATTTAATGGCTTTGAGAAGAGGCATTTCAAGAACAAGATTCTGAATGATTTCTACCACATCAGGGACATGGAATGTTGTTTTCAGATTTTTTTTGGATTTTCTCATAGCATCAAGATACAAGATATGTACATAATCAAAAGCAGCAGTAGAAATAGTATTCTTACTTACAAAAAATATGTGCCCACATCATGCTGTACATGTGGATGACTAAAATGAGCAGGGTTATCCGGGAAAGGTGGGCATACAAAATCTTCAAATAAGGCTTCATCGGTCGACGTCGGATCAACTGCAGGTGCGGTCTCCTTCGAGGCTGGCTGGCTCTTGATGAACCTTGATTTCATCATGCTAATTTCCATTTATTAATCTACTTGCTTAAAAAGATGACAGTAAAAATGAGAGTAAATGTTGTATTTATCTTGGTCTTAAAATAAATTTAAAATACAAAAAAATAAAAAAACTGCAGTGTTTTTATGCCTTTAAATGATCATAAAAATATCTCTCCCTTTGTTTTGACTTCTTTTGCATTTTTGGTCAACAAGAAACTTGTAGATCTCATCGAGATCTACAACTTTCATATTTTGAGTTTTTGCAAATTCGACCTCCTTCTATTTCTTTTCAATTTTTTCCTTCGGAATAATTCCCATTAGGCCACTGATGAATACTCATTCATCACTCTTTATTCTTATATTTTAGCTACAAAAACCTTTGCAAATGCATGTATATGTTTGTAAATACAAATAATTACCAAAAGCATGCATGGTGTAAAAACTAATAATTAGCATGTTTTTGTGCAAAAATAAAAGAATAAAGATTAAAAAGAAAAAGAGGGAAATATTTAGAATAAATATTGAGCAACCTAATCCCAAGGGAGGGCTCAGCATGGGCCTGACCGCATAAAAGCCAAAGTAGAGAGAGATAGGGGCTCATGTGTCTAAATATACCTATAAATACAATAAATATATTTTCCTCTAAAAAGAGAATAAAAGTGGCTTGTACATATTTGTATATATTTATAAATAGAAAATCAAAACAAAAATTGAAAAATTAAAAAGAAAAATAAAAACATTCACATGTAGATATTCACCTTGTACATAGACACCTTATCTATATTTATTTTACCTTATAAATAAAAATCCCTAAAAATTTGTATATATTTTATCTTTTATGATGTAAATAAATAAAATAAAAGCCGTTAAAAACAAAAATAAAATAAAAAGAACAAAATTGAAAACAAAAAATAACATTGTACATATACAATGTATATAGATGTATATATCTATTTATTTCACCTTTGTATATAAAGAATAAAAATAAAATAAAAATATCTTTTTATTCCTAATTTTATACTATAAATAAATAAAATATAAAAATGGGAGTAAAAATGTATAAAAATAACTAATTAAAAATCAAAAATCAAAAACCTATATTGTATATGTACCTATATATAGCTCTACCATGAAAATACCTCATTTTTATTTTGAAAAATTAATTAAAAATCACCAAAAAATAGAAAAAAATAAAACAAATATTTTTCTGTTTTAAGTTTTTAATAATTCAGCCATTTGCTATTTCTAAATTAATTTCCAAATCATTTCCAGGTGGCTGATTCTCATTGGTCCACGGGGATGTTGACCCCCCATTCAACTCCCCCCTGTGGACCACTTCTCACGGGTCCGTGACGCCCGACCCGATTTATCACCATTTTAGCGTCACGACCTGATCACCTCACACCCAAACCCAAGTTCCTATTCGTTCATGCCAGATCCGACATCCTCGCCGGGATGCCCGCCTCGGAGTCCGCGCTCTGAGCTGCCCTACCCGATCGACTTTAGCCGGACCCCTGGCTGTATAAATGCCGAGCTCCGCCTCCATTTTCCCGATCTTTGGCTCATTCGCCTTCTACCTAGTGACCTCTAGTGCCTTCGCGAGAGTAACAACTCGCTCAGGGCGTTGTTGCAGCGAGGAGGAGACGTCTCGGTCACTGATCCGGCGTCTTAGCGCCGCCGTGCTCCGCCTGAAGGTAGAGCTCGAGCCTCGAGCCTCGACGACCCGCGAGGCGACGACCCAGAGCTCCCAGAGCTCACACCCAGTTGACTCATCCGCCTAGGTAGCCTAAGTTCTCTTCCCTTTTCTTTGATTTTGCATTTCGCCCAATTCACTCCTTTTCTGTTCTGCTTCGATTCCGTCCATCCTAGTCGCCTATCCGATCATCGGAGCATCCCATCACGACCGCATTCCCCTCGCGCATCTTCTCTGCCCATCCATTCAACTAGCTCGCATAGGAGCTGGGGTTTCGAGCTCCTCCGTCGTCGCATCGCCGGAGCTCGACCGCCCCGCCGCACCGACGACCTTCACCCCCGCTTACAGGGTTGAGGCACTTTGCCCTCGACCCGTGAGTCTGCTGATGTGCTTTGCAGGTCCATTCGAGGCCATCTGAGGGTCTCGACCATTTAAAGCAGCCGCTCTTTGTTGAAGTGAGAAATCCGAGGGTCGTACGGTTTCACAAGGCGAAACCGCAGTCGATGCGGTGACCGCTCGAAAATCCAACTTCAAACAACAATTAACCCACGACAAATATATCAAGCAATGAAAGTAAATGTGCAGAGTTAAAATTTATTATAACTCTACAACAAAGATGTGTATAGTGCAAGTATGTGTAGAGGTCGAACACAGGGAGCAGACAGGTAGAACGGGGTACTAAGGCACCAAAATGTGTGTGAATGTGATCAAGTTGCCTACTTATGCTATTTTTTGTGGGTTTTTAATTTTATATTTTTTTATTTAATTTTTAATTTTATAATTTTGTATTTTGATTTTTAATTTTCTGATTTTATATTTTCTTTTTTTTGTATTTTATATTTTTATATTTTCTTTTTTCAATATTGGAAAATAAGGACAATGTAATAAAAGACAAGCTAAAGTATTTATAAAAATGTGCAAAAATAACCAAAAATTCAGAAATAAGATGTTTTTGATATTTTTAGGATTTTTTACTGTTTTTGTGATTTTTGGGTAATTTTTAGAATGTTTTTGGTATTTTTAATTAGCAAAATAAAGCAAAACAGTGAATAAAATGCAAGGCTGAAACTAAAATGGGAATGAAAAATAGCAAACAGTATCAAAAATTTCCCAAATTAATTTTAAATGAAAGGTAACAAAACAAAGAAAATTCAGGAAAAGAAAACACGATTTTTGGATTTTTTATGAATTTTAAAAATTTCATGAAGGTTTTGAGAGTTTTGCGATTTTTAGGGGTTTGGTTTTGTAATTTTTAGTGATTTTTGGAATGAAGTTAGAACACATTAAGAGAAACAAAATATATTTTTTTGGGATTTTTCTGATGAGTTTTTATATTTTTTTGGTATTTTATAAGCTAGACAGTGCTGAAAATAGATGTTTTTGATTTTTAATAAGTAATAACATGCAATAATTATGAAAAATAAAAATATGGCGTTAATCTATGATGCAACAGAGATCTAAACTGAATTTTAGGGATTTTTCATTTTTTATAGAAGCATGCAAAAATTACAAGAAGCAAGAAGAACAATACACACGACTAGGGGTATATTAGTAATATCATGAAAGGGGAGGGCCTATGCGCAAAATGATCATAAAATATAAAACTGAGCCAAGTAATTGCTGGACTGAATATTAAAAACAAGACCCACGAGGTTATCCACGCAAAATCCCCAGGGGGCACGTGCGTGAACACGTGCGCCTGGGGAGGATTGTTCTGCAATTATGATAAGGTTAAGGGGCTGTTCTATAAATATTACAAAAATCTGACACAACAATGGAAAGTTTATATGCTCAACTAGAAATGCTAAAACGCGCGGGAAAATCTTGCAAAATACCCAGCTGTTGAGTGATCCAACGGCTGGGTGCCGTTTACTTAAGACACGTGGCGCACCAGTAGAGCCCGATACCCCTTCGCAGCTTGCGGCCAGGATTAGAAGATCAGACGTGCATCGAACGGTCCTGGGCTCGCGAGATCCAACGGTAGCTGTACACCCTCCTGGGTGTTCTTGATCCTACGGCAGTGGATGCGACTGGAAGATCCGAGGAAGAACTCGGCCTTGCCGAGTTTCGGTCACGCGCGGGGGCTTGCTCCAACCGCCAAAATCACAGCTGACGGTCGTAATCTCCTCCAGCTACTCCTCCACTACGTCCAGGTGGCACGGATGGGGGCCAAAGACCACGGTGTGGACTGCGGCCGTGCGAGGTCGCGCTCCGACAGACCTGGGACGTTCACGGCAAAAAGATGAGGCACGAGGGCCTCTCCTGGGACCTGCAATGGAGAAACAAGAGAGCAGCAGTACAAGTATGCAATCCCAGGCCTTATTGGCGGGAGACGATGACGATTGATGGTGCAGGTGGTCGCCGGAGCTCTTGAGCTCCGGCGAGTGTTTGGGCGTGCTAACGGAGGGAATCAACCAGCGAAATCATAAACTAAATGCACAAAACTACCACTACTGCTAACAGCTAGCTTCCTACGAAGAGATAAATGAGAAAAACGCAACCTCGAGGGCTGGGAAGCCCAAGGAAGAACCTCACGGCCGTTGGCCGGAGATGAGGGTGGAGACCACTTTAAGGCCGACTAATCACGCCAAGAGGGAGCTGGAGGGTCTCCTGTCACAAGACCCCTTCCAGAGCTCTCCAAAGAGAGGGAGAACAGTGGTCAAAGAGGGTTCAAAAGCCAAATGGAGGACTGGGTGGCGTTTTAAAAATATGGTCGAGGAGCTCTCTTCGAGGCGCGATCACGGGTGGCACAACGACCCAAAGGTCGGAAAATTCCTCTGGCGTGAAAGAGCTTTGAGCAAGGATCGAAAGTCGTGAAGACGACGACCTCAAAAAACGCAAGACCCGTCCTTGAAAAATCCGCAAAGATTGGCCAAAGTCATTCTGACATGCTGACAGAGGATGGTCAGACAGTTGACCGTGGTCAACTGTCCGGACCACCTGGTTGGTCCACGTGGACCAACCAGGGAAAAACCTCTAAAAAATCATTTAAAAATAGTAAATAATACTATTTGATTTAGGTTATAAAATAAAAAGTGTTTATAAATTTATGTAGTATTTTATTATTATTTTTAATTATTTTTATGAGGTATATTTTTACAAGTTGCTTTTATACCCTTATATAGGTATAATACCTACATATTGCATCTTTTTATTTTTATTTTGTATATTTTAATTTTATTATTTTTGTTTCTTATTTTGTAAAATTATAAAATACTTTTATACACATAAATTTATTTTTATTTTATTTTTCTGATATGTTTTGTATGTTAAATAAAATAGAAGTGTATTTTATATAGGTATAAGTATAGGTAGTATACCTATGTATCCTATTTACAAGTATTTTTATTTTGTATTTTCTTTGCATTTTTATTCTAATTTTAATGCACATATATTATAAGTATTAATTACAACATTATAAAATATAAAATTATAAAATAATAAATAAATAATAAATTGAATATTTTAATATGTGCAATTATACAATGAGGGTCCAAAACTCAACTTTCAAACAGTAGCTCCGCCAAACACGAAACCACCGCCATTAAATAGCTTATTTTCTTCTATATACAATTAAAGGTGAGTATGCTGCATTTGGAGTTTTCATTTGTGAGATACGGGTCTGGTAAGTTGGGATTCTGGATTTTCATTCAGATCATAACTTTTTTCTATACATTATTTTTCAGTGAAATCAATTTTAAAATTTTCTTTATTTAATTATCTACAACTTTCATGTACAAAGTTTCTTTATTTGATGTATAAAAAGTGGAACCAAAAATAGGTCCCAAAATGAATAAATAATGAATTAATAATTATAGGTATTTATACTGTATTTTTGACCTTATCTCCCCCTACTTTATTCCTTGTCGACCTATTCATCAAGATGCCTAGGTCTCAGGGTTTCGGGTCATAAAATATTTACAATATTTTATTCTTTTTCTTTTCTTTATTCTATAATTTTGGCATTTAAAAACCGTATTTTATACAGTATTTACACACCTATGCATGAATGCTAAAATGCATGAATTAATGCTATTTACACGCATTTACTAGGGTTTTTAAGGCCAAAATGATAGAATAACGATGATGAAACGTAGCTTCATCATCCCCCTATACTTTACCTTTGCTAGTCCCTAGCAAACACTTATGCAATAAGTGCAAAAAGAAAAAGAAAGAAAAGAAAAAGAAGAACTTGGATTTTATTTGATTGTCAAACTTGTCTTCACAAAATCAAAGTTTGGAGCTTAAGTCGGACCTTAGGAATTTTAGTGCGGTCGGAACCTTAATGAGAACCAACTTTGAAATCCAACAGCCTTTGAGAATCTCAAAACTCTGCTCAAGTCTCCTCAATAGCCAGGTCAGAAATACTTCAACTCATACGCAAACTCTTACGACTATGAGTCTAACTCGTACAGTGTAAGTGATATGTAGCTCCCTACCTCAGAAGTAACAAAGAAACAACCTCCCCCAACCTGGTAACTCTAATGCCTCGGACAAGCAACTCTTTCCTCGAGAAGCGGGGTATTCCCTTCTAAGTTCAAGTGCAACCGGCTCAAGAAGAGGGGGAATAAGAGGTATAGACTTTTGGAAGCTCAGCCAGTGTAGCCAAGTCTCCCGCTGCAAGCTTCATGAGATGTAACATGGATACCATAAGCTTTTGCTTTATTGGACTATATACACTCCGGTGGGGTTATTAAATTTTCAATCCGACCCACCACTTTTTTGGAGTTCTCTTTTTTTTTTCTTTTTTTTTTCAATTGCATTTGTACAACATATCTACATGGTGCAGCATATATACAAGAAATTTCTTCTTGAGCCAGTAGACTATCCCTCTTTTGAAGCTTTATTGCAACCCACGGCTTCTGTCTTTAGCCTTCATCACCACTAGACCAAGTTGAGGTGCACTTCCTTCACTATAAGAAGAAGAGAGGTTCCGCCTAGAAGTACTACCCTCATATGCTACCCCAAGCCAAAGGAAACTGCCTCCTCACCACCTCATCCGTGGAGAGCTATGTGAAAGGTGCAGGTGTCCAAGTTAGGTCATTATCAACAAGAGTCGTGCGTGTGCTCCGAAATATTCTACTTAGGCAGTCAAGAATCCATTGAACCAAGTCCCGTGATCCTCAAAGAATTAAGTCAACTAGACCTGAAGTACCTCAAACTCTGTTCCTATAAGGTTCCTGTTATTAGGTAGATTTTAAGGTCCAGTCAAGCTCCAATCTCCGGATTTTACTTAGACTTGTTCAACTATCAAACTCAATCCAAAAAATGCTCATGCTATGCAAATGCGATGCAGAATGCAGAAAATATTTTTGTGACGCAATTTTCAAGATTTTGAATTTTTTATGGATTTTTAAAAAGATGATGCATGCGTATGCAGATGCATTTTTTTGTATTTTTCAAAAAGATATTTCAAATGTTTTTGGATTTTAGTTTTGCAAATGTTTTGGGATTTTTGAAAACAAAAAGTTTTGGCTGAAAACTAGGTGAAAACTATGGCTGAAAACTAGGTGAAAACTATGTACACGGGAGTGCTTCTTATATCTACAAGAAGTGGATTTTAAGAATTTACAAGGGTAAGTGGTCAGTTTTATACATAGATATAGTGGATTTTAGTGTGATGTAAATATTCCTCAAACTTATTTGACACAAGCTTTTTCACACGATTTTTTTGAAAACTATAGTCCAAAATAGTTTTTATAAACATTTTTACAAACATGTACAAACATTTGAAAATCATTTTGCAAAGGCTTTCAAAACAGTATATATAGGTTTTTCAAATATTTTTGCAACCATTTTTCAAACCATTTGCAAATCATTTTTCAAACATTTTATTTCACACAAAGAAAATAAGTTTTACAATCACAATATTTTTACAAAGGTTGAAAACATGTGACAAAATATTTTCAAAATAGTTTTCAATAGATGTTCACAAAGATTTTCAAACTATTTTTCAAACATTTTGCAAAAAAACATTTTCACCTGATTTATTAATCAGTAAATACACAAAAGAATTTGAGGAACAGAACACCTTTTTATTAAAGATTTTAATGAATTTTAATGAATTGTTAGCCATATTATTAAGAAAATACGAAAGTACGAGTTATGGCTAAAGTATATACACAGTATATACGACCCCCCTATACTTAGCTTGAGCTATGTCCTCATAGATCAGAGAGAAAAGAGAAGACATAACTCGTACTAAGTATAGGCAAGTCTAAAGAATGAAGGAATAAATAACGGAATGAATGAATGAATGAATGAATGAGAAGTTGACCGTCCCCCCTATAGTTAGGATCAAATAATCCTAAGTATAGCAGATTGTACACAAAGCAGGGAGGGTCAAGGGTGGGAATGAACAGATCGTACTCAGACTGTCTCCCCCTATACTTAGGGTAAGATATCCCTAAGTATAGATAAGAAGAGGAGACAATGGAGAGGATCGAAAAATAGAGAAACTCGGGGTGCACACCCCCCTATACTTAGAACAAAGTACGTCCTAAGTATAGAAAACTGTCTACAAGGGGCGACACCTTTTTGATAGATAAAGAGAATAGACAAGGAAAAGAAGAAAAGAAGAAAAGAAGGAAAGAGATGAGAATGGAAACGAGATCAGAGGATGTACACACCACTCCCCCTATACTTAGGGTGAAAGAAGCCCTAAGTATAGGCAACGACAGGAGTGATGATACGGAACGATGAAAGAACACTCGGCTCGTCCACCCCTCTATACTTAGGACAAAGTACGTCCTAAGTAAGGCAAACACGAGAATGGGTGGACGAGCAATACGGTAGAGAGAACAGAGGTACACAAAAGTGAATATACAACAGAGATGGATATACAGATGGTCAAGAAGGTTGAAAGCGAACCTTCTTGCGGGACCGCTGAGGAATAGATCTGGTATGGTGTATGAAGACATCGGGGTCCCCAGTGGACGGAAGCCGATCAGGGTCGACATGGTGAAGGTCCTCAGTGGCCCTAGGGTGTGAAGGCACCGACGGATCAGTGAAAGAAGTGCGTCTAGGTCCGGCCTTAGGAGTTTCGCTAATATCGAAGTGGAATGGGACGAACTCATCATCATCGGAAGTAGTGTAATCAGAGTCATCATGCGAGGTGTCGTCCAGGTCAAAACCAAAGGGCACGAATTCATCAGTGGAAGTAGTCGAACTCTGTTCGTCCTCTATAATCTCAACTGGATCATCTTTTTCATCAAAAGGTCCGAATTTCTGAAGAAAAGCAACTAAATCAAATTCGGCCTTTGGCTCATCAGCATCTATGTGGACAGGGACGAATCCATCGGTGAAAGTAGTCAAAGCATGTCCGTCCTGTATAGTCTCTAAATCTGCCCTCCGCTCAATGGTATCGATCGTGTAAATCCCGCGGATGTCATCAACACATCGCCAATCACAGGAAGCAGCAACACCAAGGTCTATACTTTCCGAGCTTTCCTCCTTAGAGAGGAATTCTCGGGTCTCATCATCGGTCATGAAGAAGGTCTCTCTGATATCCTCATGTAGATCATAGTCCTCGGGGTCAGCCAAGACAGGTGTGGTTGCATCAGGTGCAGGTCTCTGGTCAGCTGTGGGTGCGGTGATCACCGCTTCGCTCTCGTCAGCGGGACGGAAACGAATCTCTCCTGATCCGTAATCAATAACGACCCTCGCAGAGGCGAGGAATGGTCGTCCCAGGATGATTGGAGAGTGCTCCCCTGTGGAGGTCTCCATGGGCAAAACAACAAAGTCAACATGGTAGCTCGTACCCTGAATCGAAATGACGGCATTTTCAAGGATACCCTTCGGACTCTTAATTGATCCATCAGCAAACTGTACGATCATCCTGGTCTTTTTGAGAGGCCCTAAGTGAAGAGACTGTACCAGCGAGAAGGGTATGATACTAATCGAAGCACCGCCGTCAAGGAGAGTGTGATCATATGTGTGGTCAGAGATGGTGCAGCTAATGAAAGGTGTGGCAGTGTTCCTCTTCTTAGGAATGGGACGATGCATGATGGCATGGGCAGTAGCCATGGTCAAGATATGACGCTCAGATCTGCTCCTCCGCTTTCTCTTCTTGGGAAGAGGAGCAGATAAATCGGTCATGGCCTGCTGAAGTGGGGCACGGATGATCTCATGAATGGTGGACACCACTTCGGGTTCAATCAGTATTTTTTTGAATTTATGGACCTCCTCCATACAAGGGAGGAAGTCAGAATCAGCATATGCACGAGGCATGCCAAGAGCAGTCTGTACAGCGGCATCCTCGGGGTCAAAGGTGGGACCGGGTGTGAAAGGTTGTGTGGTCAAAGGATCTGGCAAGTGGGCACTCTCCTCACAGTCCGACTTGATCAAAGGTCTCCCAATCTCTTTTTGTATTTTTAAAATTTTCTCATTTTTTTGTATTTTTGGCGATTGCAAGCTCTCATGGAAATCCTCAATTGAACCCATATCATCAAATGGTGGAATATCATGGTCGCTCTTATTTGTGCTAGTGAGGTGGTTAATCCTCTGTCTCATATGATCCATCATCTGGGTCAAGTGCTCAAGGGTGGATTCCATGAAAGGTGACTCCAACAGATCAGTCTCTGGTGAATGTGAAGGTGGAAAATACGGAGGTGAAGGTGGGTGTGGGTAGAAATCCGAGTCCTGATATTGCGGCTGAGGTGGATACGTACAAAAGTCAGGAGCAAAGTCCTCCTGGAAAAAAGGAGGTGGATCGGCTGGAGTGAACGAGGGATCTGCAAAGTCCGGATAAAATACGCTCCAGGGATCCATCTCAGAAACAAAAGACAATGATCGGGAGAGCACGATGGTCAAGTCAAGAGAAGTGGAGAAAAGGCGCAAATGCACAGAGACGATCTAGAATGCACACAATAGTCACAGACAAAAATGAAAACAAGACAAACCCTCAATTCACCTACTCAACTCGGTAGAGACCATAAGAGCGGTCTTTTTATCTTGTCTGTTTTAGAGTTAGGTGAGAAGTCCAAAAGTTACACAAACACTTAGGGGCTCAATGGGATTTGGGCACTAATCCTTAGTGTGTGCGCGAGCAAGTAAAACGAAGACAATGAGGGGATTACTCGCCCCAATACAAGATTTTCTTTTTGGTGGATTTTAGGGCCAAGTAAAATTAGCAGTCCCAATTTTATTAATTATCACTTTTTTTGGTATTTTAATGAGAATGCACGAGCCTAACGGGGAGTCAATTCTTTTAAGCACCTAGGTGATCAAAATCAGAGGTAGAGAGTCGGAAAAGCAATGCAAGCGACAAAACGATGATGTATGCTAAAGCGTAAATGCTCACCTTGCCTCCAGCACTCTACATGCAGGGATGCTCAGCAGAATTGAAACCTAATCTATATGCAAATGCAAGCCGATGAAATCGCCCTAAGTTTCAGAAATTGCTATTATCGTGAAGAACCACAAGTCGGCCATTTATCTTTAACCTAAAAGTCCGGTCTTGGCTTACCCCTCCTCTTCTCGACACACTCGAGTTCAGGAGTAGCGCTTGATGGGGCTCGCTCACGGCACACGGGTTAGAAGATGATGACGCGACTGTTTAAATTTGACTAAGTCCAAAACACACTATAGGTACATGCAATGGTTATTATTGTGTTTGGACCTAAGTCTATCGCAAGCAATCCTAAAACTAGGGGCTCAATCACACAAAAGAAGGAAAACAAAATCGGAAAACAAAATAAGAAAAAGGCGAAGAAAACCGATGAAAATGCGGTGAGCCCCCAAGTGAACAATCACTTGGAAATTGGGCCCGAAAGTCCAGTCCTGAGTACCTGTCTTATTACAATATAGTGGTCTCTCTCTCACAAAAATTACAAAAATAAGTGAAGGAAATGAATTCTACAACTAAAGTAGAGCTCAGTCTTCAAAATTTCCTCTTCGTCTCCTCGGTGCTTGGCTGGCAGATGCCGGCTTCACGTGGGTGCGTAGGCGCCTAGGGTGGAGCGCCTCCCTCGATCCGCTGTTCCTCGCACGAATCAACAAAAGAGAAGGTTAGACAGCTCAATAGATATAAAAATAAAGAAAATAAAATAGCAAAAATGAAAGCAGCAAAATAGACAATAAATCACAATCACAAAAAAGACCCGAACTACGCGTTGTTGCTCCCCGGCAACGGCGCCATTTGTTGAAGCGAGAAATCTGAGGGTCGTACGGTTTCACAAGGCGAAACCGCAGTCGATGCGGTGACTGCTCGAAAATCCAACTTCAAACAACAATTAACCCACGACAAATATATCAAGCAATGAAAGTAAATGTGCGGAGTTAAAATTTATTATAACTCTACAACAAAGATGTGTATAGTGAAAGTATGTGTAGAGGTCGAACACAGGGAGCAGACAGGTAGAACGGGGTACTAAGGCACCAAAATGTATGTGAATGTGATCAAGTTGTCTACTTATGCTATTTTTTGTGGGTTTTTAATTTTATATTTTTTTATTTAATTTTTAATTTTATAATTTTGTATTTTGATTTTAAATTTTCTGATTTTATATTTTCTTTTTTTTGTATTTTATATTTTTATATTTTCTTTTTTCAATATTGGAAAATAAGGACAATGTAATAAAAGACAAGCTAAAGTATTTATAAAAATGTGCAAAAATAACCAAAAATTCAGAAATAAGATGTTTTTGATATTTTTAGGATTTCTTACTATTTTTGTGATTTTTGGGTAATTTTTAGAATGTTTTTGGTATTTTTAATTAGCAAAATAAAGCAAAACAATGAATAAAATGCAAGGCTGAAACTAAAATGGGAATGAAAAATAGCAAACAGTATCAAAAATTTCCCAAATTAATTTTAATTGAAAGGTAACAAAACAAAGAAAATTCAGGAAAAGAAAACACGATTTTTGGATTTTTTTATGAATTTTATAAATTTTTATGAAGGTTTTGAGAGTTTTGCGATTTTTAGGGGTTTGGTTTTGTAATTTTTAGTGATTTTTGGACTGAAGTTAGAACACATTAAGAGAAACAAAATATATTTTTTGGGATTTTTCTGATGAGTTTTTATATTTTTTGGTATTTTATAAGCTAGACAGTGCTGAAAATAGATGTTTTTTATTTTTAATAAGTAATAACATGCAATAATTATGAAAAATAAAAATATGGCGTTAATCTATGATGCAACAGAGATCTAAACTGAATTTTGGGGATTTTTCATGTTTTTATAGAAGCATGCAAAAATTACAAGAAGCAAGAAGAACAATACACACGACCAGGGGTATATTAGTAATATCATGAAAGGGGGAGGGCCTATGCGCAAAATGATCATAAAATATAAAACTGAGCCAAGTAATTGCTGGACTGAATATTAAAAACACGACCCACGAGGTTATCCACGCAAAATCCCCAGGGGGCACGTGCGTGAACACGTGCGCCTGGGGAGGATTGTTCTGCAATTATGATAAGGTTAAGGGGTTGTTCTATAGATATTACAAAAATCTGACACAGCAATGGAAAGTTTATATGCTCAACTAGAAATGCTAAAACGCGCGGGAAAATCTTGCAAAATACCCAGCTGCTGAGTGATCCAACGGCTGGGTGCCGTTTACTTAAGACACGTGGCGCACCAGTAGAGCCCGACACCCCTTCGCAGCTTCCGGCCAGGATTAGAAGATCAGACGTGCATCGAATGGTCCTGGGCTCGTGAGATCCAACGGTAGCTGTACACCCGCCTAGGTGTTCTTGATCCTCCTGGGACCTGCAATGGAGAAACAAGAGCGCAGCAGTACAAGTATGCAATCCCAGGCCTTATTGGCGGGAGACGACGACGATTGATGGTGCAGGTGGTCGCCGGAGCTCTTGAGCTCCGGCGAGTGTTTGGGCGTGCTAACGGAGGGAATCAACCAGCGAAATCATAAACTAAATGCACGAAACTACCACTACTGCTAACAGCTAGCTTCCTACGAAGAGATAAATGAGAAAAATGCAACCTCGAGGGCTGGGAAGCCCAAGGAAGAACCTCACGGCCGTTGGCCGGAGATGAGGGTGGAGACCACTCTAAGGCCGACTAATCACGCCAAGAGGGAGCTGGAGGGTCTCCTGTCACAAGACCCCATCCAGAGCTCGCCAAAGAGAGGGAGAACAATGGTCAAAGAGGGTTCAAAAGCCAAATGGAAGACTGGGTGGCGTTTAAAAAATATGGTCGAGGAGCTCTCTTCGAGGCGCGATCACGGGTGGCACAACGACCCAAAGGTCGAAAAATTCCTCTGGCGTGAAAGAGCTTTGAGCAAGGATCGAAAGTCGTGAAGATGACGACCTCAAAAAACGCAAGACCCGTCCTTGAAAAATCCGCAAAGATTGGCCAAAGTCATTCTGACATGCTGATAGAGGATGGTCAGACAGTTGACCGTGGTCAACTGTCCGGACCACCTGGTTGGTCCACGTGGACCAACCAGGGAAAAACCTCTAAAAAATCATTTAAAAATAGTAAATAATATTATTTTATTTAGGTTATAAAATAAAAAGTGTTTATAAATTTATGTAGTATTTTATTATTATTTTTAATTATTTTTATGTGGTATATTTTTACAAGTTGCTTTTATACCCTTATATAGGTATAATACCTACATATTGCATCTTTTTATTTTTATTTTGTATATTTTAATTTTATTATTTTTGTTTCTTATTTTGTAAAATTATAAAATACTTTTATACACATAAATTTATTTTTATTTTATTTTTCTGATATGTTTTGTGTGTTAAATAAAATAGAAGTGTATTTTATATAGGTATAAGTATAGGTAGTATACCTATGTATCCTATTTACAAGTATTTTTATTTTGTATTTTCTTTGCATTTTTATTCTAATTTTAATGCACATATATTATAAGTATTAATTACAACATTATAAAAATATAAAATTATAAAAATAATAAATAAATAATAAATTGAATATTTTAATATGTGCAATTATACAATGAGGGTCCAAAACTCAACTTTCAAACCGTAGCTCCGCCAAACACGAAACCACTGCCATTAAATAGCTTATTTTCTTCTATATACAATTAAAGGTGAGTATGCTGTATTTGGAGTTTTCATTTGTGAGATACGGGTCTGGTAAGTTGGGATTATGGATTTTTATTCATATCATAACTTTTTATCTATACATTATTTTTCAGTGAAATCAATTTTAAATTTTTCTTTATTTAATTATCTACAACTTTCATGTATAAAGTTTCTTTATTTGATGTATAAAAAGTGGAACCAAAAATAGGTCCCAAAATGAATAAAGAATGAATTAATAGTTATAGGTATTTATACTGTATTTTTGACCTTATCTCCCCCTACTTTATTCCTTGTCGACCTATTCATCAAGATGCCTAGGTCTCGGGGTTTCGGGTCATAAAATATTTACAATATTTTATTCTTTTTCTTTTCTTTTCTTTATTCTATAATTTTGGCATTTAAAAACCGTATTTTATACAGTATTTACACACCTATGCATGAATGCTAAAATGCATGAATTAATGCTATTTACACGCATTTACTAGGGTTTTTAAGGCCAAAATGATAGAATAACGATGATGAAACGTTGCTTCATCACTCTTCCTCCGCCGACCTCGCCTGAGCTCCCCAGAGCTCCGTCGAGCCATCGGAGGATACCAGTAGATGCGGAAGGCCTCCACGCTTCTTCTCCGATCATCCGTGGCCTTCGAGGAGTCCTCCAGCGCCTGCACGAGCCCGGCAAAGTTCGTCGGAGCCCAATTCATCGAGGACCCTCTCCCGCCGTTCGATCCTCTCCCAGCTCCAGTTTGCATCTCCGCCGTCCATCTGAGGAGCCGACACCACCGTTCGATCCTTGGAGGAGAGATCGTGACTGTCGACTCGCCGAGGGTTAGCCACATCACCAGCAGCCGTCAGATCTCCACGTGGCTCGCATCCGACGGTCGACTTAATAAAGGGTAATTTACCCTTAGGCCCTTCTCTTTTTCGTAGTTTATTTTTATTCATGTAAATAGTTTTAAGCTTTTATTTGCGTTGGGAAAATTGCATAGTGGACCCTGTCTTATTTGGTATTTACGTGTATGCCCTTGCCTGTAGTAGATCACGTGCATCGACACGTGCTTTGTTGGGTTATTTACATGTATGACCTCCATGTTCTAGGATGTTAATGAATGAATGAAAGTTTTTAGTTAATTGCATATATACCCCTGTACGTGGTTTTTTTGAACATGTGTTGAAATTCGTGGGTATTTTACACTGAGGTGCCTGTACTTTTAATACATGTTATTAAATAGTCCAAGAACCTCAGTTTCTTTGCAATTAGGTCCCTGAGTGCCCAAGTCACGCGCCTCGCGCGTGTTTTCTTGGACAAATTACACCAGACCCCCTGGAACTTCTTCTATTTGCGTACAGGTCCCTGTGCACTGTACCTTGGTTTTGAATTTTAATAAAATATCAAACTAACTCCAAATGTGATGAAAATTGGATACATGGCTCCTCCCATAGTGTAAAATTTTCTCCAATTTTTGGAGACATTTTTTATTTCATTTAATATTTTTAAAAAATAAAAAACAAGCTTTTTCTTTACTGTCTGACTTAAAAATTCACAAAAAATATTAAAATACCTCTAAAAATTACAAAAAAATTAGACAGTAGTTGTTTTACCTTGTTTGATTTTGACCAATTTTGGTCATTTTTGGATATATATAAAACCCATAAAAATTGAAAAACCCTTAAAACCTTATAAAAATTCTATAAAAATCTTTAAAATCCCAAAGATAATAATTTCTTCTCTGTAATTTTGCTTGTTGTTTGTATTTTTCATAAAAATTACCTCCAGGATTTTTAGGGACTTTTAGATATTTTATCTAAGTCCCCCAAGCTTGGCTGGACATTGTTGCTATCTTTTTGCATTGTTTTATTTTTAGAAAATTCAATAAAAATCAGAAAATTATCAAAAATAACCTAAAACAGTAAAAAAATATAAAAAAACATAAAAATATTTTTATTTAAATTTTTGAGTGATTTTTGAGTGCCTTAATAATTGCTTGAAGTTGGTTGCTTTATTGCCTTCTTTATTTTCTTTATTAATTAAAAATCCAAAAAAATATAAAAAGACTAAAAATCCACCAAAAATATATTATTTTATTTTATTTCTTTTTAGACTACTTCGTAGGCCGCAAGGCCATCACGTGCTCCCTGAGTCCGACCCTGGTCGCTATACCAGGCTAATCCAATAGCCAGTACCGCTATCGTATTTCTTTGATTTTTATCTAATTTTGGTGGTCTGCACTTAATTTTCTTGATTGACCGTTTGATTTCTGAGCGACTGAGGTCGCAACGACCTTTGTTATTTCTTCATCCTTAGTTGCTCGGGATTTTTCGCTCATCAGAATGGCGCCGTTACCAGGGAGCACTTCTTAGTAGTCGATTTTCGATTTTTCTCGCGGTTTTATTTTCGCGGCTTTTGTGCATATTTTGTATATATCATTTATTTCCATAATTGCTTAAATAAATTGGTCTGACCACTTGTGTTTGTTTTCTTGCGAGGGGCCCGAGGATCGAGGCGGCTTCTTCGGAAGCTGACGCAACCGCGAGATTCGGAGGCGGCTCTCTTCTCTACAGAGCTGCAAGAGAGCGCGTGGAGCAAGCAGAAGTGTGGGAGCCGCGGAATAGCCACGGATTAGATTAGAATTTATTTCCAGCTTTATTTTTGAACAATTGTTGTAATAATACAGGGACATGACACTCAGATAGAGATACGGACTTTGGGGGTCTGTTTCGCCGAGCACCGGTGTGTTCGGGGGACCCCTTAGTTAGTCGGACTTTTCGTGGATTTTTCGCGATTTTTGTTTTTCGCTGCCTTTTACGGTTTTACACAGTTTTTATCGAGGCCCTAGATCTAGGACTTTCTGCTTGACTGTGTCGTAATTAGTAGGATCCACACACCTAATAGACTGCTTGTGCCTATAGATCGTTAATTGGACCTACTAATAAAAGATTAATAAAAATAGCTGATTCATTTTCCTTCGAGCCTACGCGCCGCGAGCCTGCCCCGTTAAGCGCTACTCCTGAACTCGACCTGTCGAGAAGAGGAGGGGTGGGTCTAGACCGGACTCTCTGGATCGAAGGATGGTGACCAGCTAGACGGTTCTATAGAGTAGAAATTGCCTGCTTAGGACTCGGCTTTTCCCGCTGCACCATATAGGTAGTTTACTTTCTGTCTTTCAATTCTGCGCGGATCATATTGCATGTAGAGTGCTGGAGTCAGGTACGCCTTTCTTACTTTGCATGCATCATTGATTTTCGCGCATCGGCTTTTTCGACTTCTCCCCCCTGTTTTGGACTTAATAACCAGGAGAACCAAAAAATTCATTAGGCGTTTTTGCTTTTATTGAAAAATACCTAAAAAAATAATAAAATTGGGACTACTAAAACTATTGACCCTAAAAGATACCTCATTTAAAAACTTGTCTTGGGGAGAGAAACCCCCTCATTGCTTGGTTTGATTGTGCGAGAGAGTGACTCCAACACTAGGTAGAGCCCTCCGGTACTATTCTCGACTGATTACCGACTCTTCTGTGCGGGACAGTCGGTTGGGAGAGTATCGGGTATCCCTACAGGCACGTAATTGCTCTGATATCTTGATTGTTCACCAAAATAAAATTGAGAAGATAAATTGACCGAACCTTTACGGTCTTCAGCTCGCGTTGCGTTGGTGAACTGGGGGTTTGCTTGTGATCATAGTTTTTCCAGATCTCATCCGCACTACTCGCCAGATCACAATGATGGGCAGGAGGTCTCTTAGGCAGCCTCTGGCTACACCGCTTTTTAGCACTCCATCCCACTCATCTAGGTCGGTTCGTGGGAGCTCAGACCCGCTCTCCGAACCCGAGTATGACTCCGCCCTGTTCCCTCTCGACCACCCTTCTTCTTCTGAGATCGAGATACCAGTGCCAGAGGAGAGACAGACAGATGATTTATCGGCACCTGAGTTCGGTTGTTTTGATTTTTCAGAGACTATGGCCGGCGCTAGTGATGATCGCTCCAGAGGTTCGCAGGAGGAGCATTTCGTTCTGGACCAGGGTTCGATCAACTCCACCCTGATCGCCTCCCTTGAGTCAGTGCTGCAGCAGTTGAGTGATCAGGGGGCATTCATGATAGAGATGAGGCGAGAGCTTGAGCAGTTGAGAGCCGACCGCGAGAACCGCGGAGGAGGACCCGATGATGCGGCAGCTGCCGCAGCAGCCGCGGCAGCAGCAGCAGGAGGACCACCGAGACCGATGCGGGAGAACCACAATCCCGGATTGACTTTGACGCACCATTGGGTGGTGCTACCAGCTATCGTGGGGGACTTCAAGTTCCCCCCGAACACTTTGCGGCTCCTTCCCCGGTTTCACGGGTTGGCCACTGAGGAGCCCCATTTCCACCTGCAGGAGTTTGAGATGATCTGCAGTACTATCCACGATCGTCAGGTGGACCAGGATACCATCAGGATGATTGCCTTCCCCTTCTCTTTGGCAGACAGAGCAACCACCTGGCTGAAACATCTGGGGAAGTTCGTCTACACTTGGGAGTAGCTCCGTACCGAGTACTTGCACAAGTACTATCCACTCGGGTGGACCAATGCCGCGAGAGCCCTGATCAGCAACTTCTCCATGCTCCCCAACGAGTAGTTCCATGAGGCATGGGAGAGGTTCAGAGAGCTGACTGATAGATGCCCGCACCACGACATTTCCAAGCCGAACCTCGTGCAGAGCTTTTTCAGCGGGCTGACATCAGAGCTTCAGGGCTTGGTGAACGCTTCTTGTGGCGGGTCTTACTTCACCAAGGATCACGACCAGGTCTGGGCCATCTACGAGGAGATGGCCGAGAACTACATGGTGATGTCCCAGACCCAGTTGTACACTCAGGACAGACCCCAACAACCACAGACCGTGCAGTACCAGAGGATAGCACGGGTCGATGCCGGTCCTTCCAGCTAGCAGCAGCACAGGATGAGTCATCAGCCGCAACATGGGGATTATTAGCGAGAAGATGGACTAGATGGAGTTGATCGAGAAGAAGCAGTGCCAGGGCATCACTCAGATGGAGCAGATGACACAGACTCTGAGCGACATAAAGACCCAGCTCACGTGTCTCCAGGAGGCACAGACGGCTTCCCAGCCCCGTCTTCAGTCGCGAGGTGACTCCGGCAGCAGCAGCAGCTCGTCCCAGCGCTCCAGCTCACACCAGCAGCCTAGACAGGTTCACCTTGTACAGGCGGAGCTATACCAGCAGCCGCAACCCACCTACCAGTCACCACCATCTCCAGACATGCAGATGGTGGTATACGAGCCGGATCAGCTTCTGGCAGTGCTCCCACCACCCCAGTACGATGCAGAGCTGTTGATGGATGTCAACGGGATTTAGTATGATCACCCTCAGCCCGGTATACGACGAGACCATCCCAGATTCCGGTGGGGGACCGGAGGTACCCAGCCCCAGAAGCAGCCGTCAGGACAGGGTGGCCAGTGCAGCTATCAGAGAGAGCACCACCCGCAGCAGCAGCCCCCAGTGTACCCATCACAGCAGCAGCAACAGTCGTCCTATGGTCCTCCTCCCTATCAGCAGGGAGAGTCGTGGAGGCGTGAGCAGCCTCACCACCAGCAGCAGCAGCATCACCCATACCCCTCTCAGCCACAACAGCAGATCCAACAGCCTCACTACCAGAGAGGCTACCCGTCAGGTTCCCATGAGAATCCTGTCTTGGATGATATAGCCCACATTCTCACAGATCAACAAGCTACTTTTCGACGGGAGATGGAGGAGTTCCGCCAGGAGATGCGGGACATCGTGAGAGGGAAGGCTGCCATCCCTGCCCAGATCGAGCCGAATCCGAACAACCTGAAGAGGAAATCTGAGCAGGTAGTTTGTACTGAGTATGCCACTCTTAGTGATGCACTTGGTGATATGTCTGCACATCTTTTTGATACTGATTTTGTCACACTTAGGAGCGGTAGGATGCCAGCAGGAGGCGCCTCATCTGAGCTACATCATGAGGATCCACCCAGAGCGCCTGACGAGGAGAAGGAGAGCGGTACTGAGGCCGCTATAGATGATGACGGTGGTACTGATGCCACCAAGGATGCTGATCCCCCGAGCGGTACTGAGGCTGCCATTTCACCAGTTCGAGGAGGTGGTACGGAAGCCACCCACGATGCCGAGCCAGAGCGCGGTACTGAGGCCACGAGTCTTCCAGTTGATCCAGCCGATGGTGGTGCTGAGACCGCCCGTGTTCATTTAGAGAGATCTGTTGTTTTTCCTACTTCTAATGTATCTCGGAACTCTATTGTGAATAAAGGAAAAGGTTTGGTTTTTTCTGGTCCCACTGTGGTACGCGATGTATGTGCAGATCCGGCCGTCGAACTGTCTAGACCTTTTCCTAGTCCTTCATCTGAGAAGGACCCAGTGATCCCCTTCCCTAGAGCCCTTCAGATGAGGAAGGGGAAGAAAAAAGAAAATCCAAAGAAGAGAGATCAGGAAGAGTTTAGCCAGCAGATGATAGATCGGTTTCACATACAACTGACTCTTCAGGAGGCTTTGCAGCACATCCCCCTTCTTCAGCGTTCACTGAGAGACAGGACCACAGTCACGAGGAAGAGGAGGAACCACCACTCAGAGATCCATGTGCTGACGAAAGCCATGTGTTTCACGATCCAGAACCGTCTACCGGCCGAGAGGCCAGATTCAGGAGCCCCTTATGTCAGATGTCACATTAGAGAGAGGTTCGACCGTACTCTACTAGATAGTGGATCGTCGATCAACCTCCTTCCGGCAGCCCTTCTCGACCGCTTCGAGTTGGGCACTCTTAGACAAAGCAGGACAATCCTTCAGTTTGCTGATCGATCTGTTAAGAGGCCGAAGGGGTTGTTGCAAGACGTTGTCGTCACTACTCAGGGCCTGTAATTACCCGTGGACTTCGTAGTGTTGGACATGGAGATCCCTGATCCAGTGACCGATACCCCCATCATTCTCGGTCGTCCGTTCTTGGCCACAGCCAAGGCGGTGACTGACCATGATAGCGGGAAGGTATACTTTTGCGTCGAGGGAGAAAGTGTACAAATAGAGACGGTCGAGGACAGTAGAGCCAGAGACAGACCATGCTCAGAGACCACTTCAGACACAGAGCAGCTGACAGATGCCGGGCTAGACGTCCACCAGGACTGTGACTTTGTGATCACAGACGATGAGGCAGTTTGGGCAGACCTAGCAGCACATGCCATCCTCTCATTTTCAGATCCCGCTGATGCAGAGATGAGAGCAGAGGAGAGCCCAGAGAGCACATTTCTGGTTCAGGATACCTTAGAGGCAGCAGAGCTGGTTCTCGACCGCGACACTGAGTTTTGTGACGATGGTGGTACTGAGGCCACCTTGTGTGATGGTGGTACTGATGCCACCACATATGATGCAGATCCCTCAGATTCAGAGTCTGATTAGGCAGATTGTGAGGATTACATGTCAGACCTGAGTTCCACTGAGCCTACAGCTGAGGAGGAGGTAGATGCAGAGCAGAGCAGAGACAGTCCATCAGGGCAGCCTTCTCTAGTTTCTGAGATTGAGAGAGAGTTTCAGTTCTCCCATGCAGATTTGGCAGCATTCACAGAGACATTTCATAGGCCAGATCAACCAGCACCCAGCTGTCCAGAGCTGAAGCTGCTCCCTACTTCGCTGAAGTATCGATTCCTTGCGGGTGAGCCTGAGATGTACCCAGTCATCATCTCCGCCGATCTGACTGGAGAGCGAGAATCCCGTTTGATGGGGGTTCTTGGAAAGAACCGCAAGGCAATCAGATGGAGCGTAGCCGATCTCCAGGGGATAAGTCCGGCCCTGTGCTCCCACCATATCTATCTCGAGGATTAGGCGAAGCCGTCGCGTGAGTTCCAGCGACGGCTGAACCCGAATCTGAGAGAGGTTATCATGAAGGAAATTTCGAAATGGTGGAGCGCCGATTTTATCTATCCCATCTTCGACTCCGAGTGGGTCAGCCCTTTGCATGTGGTGCCCAAGAAGACGGGCATCACTACAATGATTGGCGAGTCTGGAGAGGAGATTGCTACACGAGTACCCACTTCTTGGCGGGTCTGCGTTGACTACAGGAGACTCAACCAGGCCACCAAGAAGGATCATTTCCCCCTGCCCTTTATTGACCAGATCATTGAGAGACTGGCAGGGAAGAGCCACTATTATTTTTTGGATGGGTACTCGGGCTACAACCAGGTGGCCATCGCTCCTGAGGACTAGGAGAAGACCACCTTTACCTGTCCCTTCGGCACATACGCCTTCCGATGCATGCCATTTGGGCTATGCAACGCCCCTGCGACCTTTCAGAGATGTATGCTGTCAATATTTTCGGACATGGTAGGGGAGTGCTTGGAGGTCTTCATGGATGATTTCTCGGTTTACAGCGACGAATTCGACTCCTGTCTTGACTACCTAGACCGAGTACTCCAGCGATGTATAGAGGTTCACTTGGTGCTATCTTGGGAGAAGAGTCACTTCATGGTGACTCAAGGGACGGTGCTTGGACACATCATCTCAACTGGAGCATGGAGGTTGATCCGGCCAAGGTAGATGTCAATAGAAAACTCGCACCGCCGTCCAATTTGAGGCAGTTACGGTCATTTCTGAGGCACGTCGGTTTCTACTGACGATTCATTCATGATTTCAGCAGGATTGCCCGACCGTTGACTGACCTATTGACGAAAGACACCGAGTTCCTTGTCGATGACAAGTGTCTTTCGTCCTTTGAGACTCTCAAGCATTGTGTTATAGAGGCTCCTGTTCTCCAGCCACCTGATTGGTCTCTCCCATTCGATATCATGACGGATGCCTCCGATTTTGCCGTGGGGGCCGTGCTGGGACAGAGGAGGGATGGAGTCCCCTTTGCTATCCACTACGCTAGCCGCACATTGGATTCTACGCAGCGAAATTATACAGTCACAGAGAAGGAGATGCTAGCCGTAGTGTTCGCCCTAGATAAGTTCAGATCTTACATCATTGGATCTAGAGTGACCTTGTGTACTGATCACACCGCCATCCGATACCTCATGGCAAAGAAGGATGCCAAGGCCAGACTGACTAGATGGATCCTTCTACTCCAGGAGTTCGACATTGAGATCAAGGATAAGCCTGGAGTCAAGAATGTGGTGGCGAATCATCTCTCCCATTTAGAGCAGCCTGAGGAGTCCGCGCATATTGATCCCATTTGTGAGACCTTCCCAGATGAGGCGATCCTTGCTATCGCCTCACTCCCGTGGTATGCTGACATTGTGAACTTTCTTGTTGCTAAGAAAGTCCCACAAGGTTGGACCAGGCAGAGGCTTGAGACCTTCCTCGCGAAGGCCAAGTCCTACCACTGGGAGGATCCCATCCTTTACCACGAAGGAGGGGATAGCGTCTGGCGTAGGTGAATTCCTCAGGAGGAGCACCATAGCGTCCTCACTTACTGCCACAAGCTTGAGGCAGGAGGACATCATTCTGGGAGGAGAACGATACAGAAAGTGCTCCAATCCGGCTTATGGTGGCCTACCCTCTTCAAGGACTCTGATGAGTTCGTGAAGAGGTGTACTGACTGTCAGAGGATGGGCACTTGTGGACAGCGTGACATGATGCCGATGCAGCCCATTCACTTCTGTGAGGTTTTTGACTCATGGGGCATCGATTTCATGAGTCCATTCCCTAAGAGTCAGGAATTTGAGTACATTCTGTTGGCCGTAGACTATGTTAGTCATTGGGTTGAGGCTATCCCCGCCCGAGCCGCTGATGCGAGGACAGTTTGCAGATTTTTGAGAAAGCACATCATCATGCGGTTCGGGGTACCTCGAGTATTGATTTCAGAAGGGGGGTCTCATTTCATCAACGACCAGGTGAAGGCCCTTGCTAGCGAGTTCGGCATAGACCATCGAGTTGCCACTCCATACCATCCACAGACGAATGGTCTAGCCGAGGTGTCGAACAGGGAGACCAAGACTATTTTGCAGAAAGTCATCCGCCCTGACCGAAAGGATTGGTCACAGCTTTTGGACTCGGTCTTGTGGGCATATAGGACGTCTTTCAAGACACCATTGGGCACATCTCCCTTTCGCCTCGTATATGGCAAGCCGTGCCATTTACCTGTTGAGCTGAGGCACAGGTCACTTTGGTCAGTCACTGTGATACTTATGGATCCAGATAGTGTAGGAGACCAGAGGAGGGCAGAGTTAGCAGCCTTCGAGGAGCTTAGAGATGCCGCCTTCTTAAACAGCCTACATTACAAGGAGAGAGTGAAGGAGTGGCATGATTCTCACATCAGCCACAAACATTTTGAGCCTGGACAGAGAGTATGGCTGTTTGACGCTAGGCTTCGCCTATTTCTAGGGAAGCTACAGAGCAAATGGAAGGGACCCTACTTGGTGAGAAAGGTACACGATAATGGTAGCATTGATATATCCGAGTTGTCTTCTGAGAGTACCTTTCGAGTGAACGGCCAGCGGCTCAAGCCATTTCTAGATCATGAGCCGCGGGTCGTTGATGTTGCCCCGATTCATTTTGCGTGAGATGTGGTCTCTTGATTCACATCTATTGCATCTCACGCCTGATTATCACTGATCTTCCGACCTGTATAGATCCAGATGTCCATATCATCACATTCTTTAGTCCCACATTCCTTTATTCATCTTTTGATTATGCTATACTTAGGGTGTACTTTACCCTAAGTATAGGGGGGATGTAGGACCTTTGGGTATTTCTTTTGATTCTATCTACCCCTGTTTTGCTGCCTATACTTAGGGATATTTTACCCTAAGTATAGGGGGGTAGATCCTGTATATTTGCCACTCGTTTTTCCCTTTGTGTACAGCCTGCTATACTTAGGATTTCTTGATCGTAAGTAAAGGGGGAAAAGCCGAGATCTTCTTGACTTTCTATTCATTCATTCGTCTTTGTATATAGCCTTCCTTTTCACTTCCCTATACTAAGCACGAGTTATGTCTCCTTCATCGCTCTTGACTCTGAGGACATCGTTCGAGCTAAGTATAGGGGGGTGTGTATATATTTCATATATACTTTAGCCATAACTCGTACTTTGTGTGAGTGTGTTAATAAATAAAATGGCTAAAAACCCTAAAATCACAAAAATTAAATTTTTTTTCATGTACAAAATCATTCTTTTATTGCACATACATAGCTATTGTACAAATTATTTTTGTAAAAATGTTTTCAAAAATCTTTTGTGTAAAGTTTGTGAAAATATTTTCATATCAAAATTATGTATATAGTACAAAATTTTTCCAAAATGTTTTAAAAATCAAAAAGTTTGCAAAAATCTTGTGTAAATGGGTGTAAATACTTTTGGAAATCTTGCATTCATGCATTCATCCATTCATGATTTCAAAACATTTTTCAAAAATTTTGCACCTTTGTAAAAATTGTGTAAATAGCATCTTTGTACATATGTATATAGTTTTTCCTGGATTATAGTTGACATTTAAACTAGCCTGGAATTAAATTGGGAAATGGAGCTTGATTAAGATCTTAATCCACCTAATTCTAAGAGGAACCTTACAGGGCTTAGGGTTAAGGCTTTTCAGGTCCATAAGGACTTAATTCTTTGAGTCCACTAGGCTATGAGCATACGTCATCTTGATGAGCCTAAGTAGAACACTTAGCAACACACACATGACTCTTAGAGACAATGGCTTGACTTGCACCAGCACTTTACACATAGCTCTCCACGGATGAGATGATGAGGAGGCAGTTTCCTTTGGCTTGGGGTAGCATATGAGGGTAGTACTTGTAGGCGGAATCTCTCTTCTTCTTTTAGTGAAGGAAGTGCGTCTCAACTTGGTCTAGTGGTGATGAAGGCTAAAGACAGAAGCCGTGGGTTGCAATAAAGCTTCAAAAGAGGGATAGTCTACTGGATTAAGAGGAAAAACTCCTTGTATATATGTTGTACCATGTAGATATGTTGTACAGTTGCACATGAAAAAAAGTGCAAAAAGAAAAGAACTCCAAAAAAGTGGTGGGTCGGATTGAAAATTTAATAACCCCACTGGAGTGTATATAGTCAAATAAAGCAAAAGCTTATGGTATCCATGTTACATCTCATGAAGCTTGCAGGGGGAGACTTAGCTACACTGGTTAGGCTCCCAAGGATACATGGCTACACTGGCCATGGCCCATTCTTCATCTTCTTCCCCCTCTTCTTGAGCCGGTTGCACTTGAACTTAGAAGGGAATACCCCACTTCTCGAGGAAAGAGTTGCTAGACCGAGGCATTAGAGTTACCAGGTTGGGGGTGGTTGTTTCTTTGTTACTTCTGAAGTGGGGAGCTACATATCACTTACACTGCATGGAAAGATTCATGGTCATTAGAGTTTGTGTATGTAGACTTGTTCTGATCTGGTTTATTGAGGAGTCTTGTCCAGAGATTAGTAGAACTTAGAGGCTGTTGAGTTTTAAGCTTAAGTCCAAATAAGGTTCCGACACATTAATAATTCAAAGATCTGATTGAGCTCCATAATTCAATTTAATGAAGGCAAGTTTAATAATCAACCTTGATCCATGTACATTCTCCTCTTTCTCTTTTTCTTTCTTTCTTTTTCACTTCTTTTTCAAATAAGTGTTTTCTAAGGGACTAGCGAAGTTAAGTATAGGGGGGTGATGAATACTCATTCATCACTCTTTATTCTTATATTTTAGCTACAAAAACCTTTGCAAATGCATGTATATGTTTGTAAATACAAATAATTACCAAAAGCACGCATGGTGTAAAAACTAATAATTAGCATGTTTTTGTGCAAAAATAAAATAATAAAGATTAAAAAGAAAAAGAGGGAAATATTTAGAATAAATATTGAGCAACCTAATCCCAAGGGAGGGCTCAGCATGGGCCTGACCGCATAAAAGCCAAAGTAGTGAGAGATAGGGGCTCATGTGTGTAAATATACCTGTAAATACAATAAATATATTTTCCTCTAAAAAGAGAATAAAAGTGGCTTGTACATATTTGTATATATTTATAAATACAAAATCAAAACAAAAATTGAAAAATTAAAAAGAAAAATAAAAACATTCACATGTAGATATTCACCTTGTACATAGACACCTTATCTATATTTATTTTACCTTATAAATAAAAATCCCTAAAAAATTGTATATATTTTATCTTTTATGGTATAAATAAATAAAAATAAAAGCCACTAAAAACAAAAATAAAATAAAAATAACAAAATTGAAAACCAAAAATAACATTGTACATATACCATGTATATAGATGTATATATCTATTTATTTCACCTTTGTATATAAAGAATAAAAATAAAATAAAAATATCTTTTTATTCCAAATTTTATACTATAAATAAATAAAATATAAAAATGGGAATAAAAATGTATAAAAATAACTAATTAAAAATCAAAAATCAAAAACCTATATTGTATATGTACCTATATATAGCTCTACTATGAAAATACCTTATTTTTATTTTGAAAAATTAATTAAAAATCGCTAAAAAATAGAAAAAATTAAAACAAATATTTTTCATGTTTTAAGTTTTTAATATTTCGGCCACTTTCTATTTTTAAATTAATTTCCAAATCATTTCCAGGTGGCTGATTCTCATTGGTCCACGGGGATGTTGACCTGCCAGTCAACTCCCCCCTGTGGACCACTTCTCACGGGTCCGTGACGCCCGACCCGATTTATCACCATTTTAGCGTCACGACCTGATCACCTCACACCCAAACCCAGGTTCCTATTCGTTCGTGCCAGATCCGACATCCTCGCCGGGATGCCCGCCTCGGAGTCCGCGCTCTGAGCTGCCCTACCCGATCGACTTTAGCCGGACCCCTGGCTGTATAAATGCCGAGCCCCGCCTCCATTTTCCTGATCTTTGGCTCATTCGCCTTCCACCTAGTGACCTCCAGTGCCTTCGCGAGAGTAACAACTCGCTCCGGGCATTGTTGTAGCGAGGAGGAGACGTCTCGGTCACTGATCCGGCGTCTTAGCGTCGCCGTGCTCCGTCTGAAGGTAGAGCTCGAGCCTCGAGCCTCGACGACCCGCGAGGCTACGACCCAGAGCTCCCAGAGCCACGCCCAGTCGACTCATCCGCCCAGGTAGCCTTAGTTCTCTTTCCTTTTCTTTGATTTTGCATTTCGCCCAATTCACCGCTTTTCAGTTCTGCTTCGATTCCGTCCGTCCTAGTCGCCTATCCGATCATCGGAGCATCCCATCATGACCGCCTTCCCCTCGCGCATCTTCTCCGCCCATCCATTCAACCCAGCTCGCACAGGAGCCGGGGTTTCGAACTCCTCCGTCGTCGCATCGCCGGAGCTCGACCGCCCCGCCGCACCGACGACCTTCACCCCCGCTTACAGAGTTGAGGCACTTTGCCCTCGACCTGCGAGTCTGCTGATGTACTTTGCAGGTCCATTCGAGGCCATCTGAGGGTCTCGACCATTTGAAGTAGCCGCTCTTCCTCCGCCGACCTCGCCTGAGCTCCCCAAAGCTCCGTCGAGCCATCGGAGGATACCAGTAGACGCGGAAGGCCTCACGCTTCTTCTCCGATCATCCGTGGCCTTCGAGGAGTCCTCCAGTGCCTACACGAGCCCCTCAAAGTTCGCCGGAGCCCAGTTCGTGACCGTCGATTCTTGGAGGAGAGATCGTGACCGTCGACTCGCCGAGGGTTACCACATCACCAGCAGTCGTCAGATCTCCACGTGGCTCGCATCCGACGGTCGACTTAATAAAGGGTAATTTACCCTTAAGCCCTTCTCTTTTTAGTAGTTTGTTTTTAGTTCTGTAAATAGTTTTAAATTTTTATTTGCGTTGGGAAAATTGCATAGTGGACCCTGTCTTATCTTGTATTTACGTGTATGCCCTTGCCTGTAGTAGATCACGTGCATCAACACGTGCTTTGTTGGGTTATTTACATGTATGACCTCCATGTTCTAGGATGTTAATGAATGAATGAAAGTTTTTAGTTAATTGCATATATACCCCTGTGCGTGGTTTTTTTGAACATGTGTTGAAATTCATGGGTATTTTACAATGAGGTCCCTGGACTTTTAATACTTATTATTAAATAGACCAAGAACCTCAGTTTCTTTACAATTAGGTCCCTGAGTGCCCAAGTCACGTGCCTCGCGCGTGTTTTCTTGGATAAATTACACCGGACCCCCTGGAACTTCTTCTATTTGCGTACAGGTCCCTGTGCATTGTACCTTGGTTTTGAATTTTAATAAAATATCAAACTAACTCCAAATGTGATGAAAATTGGATACATGGCTCCTGCCATAGTGTAAAATTTTCTCCAATTTTTGGAGACATTTTTTATTTCATTTAATTTTTTTAAAAAATCAAAAACAACTTTTTCTTTACTGTCTAACTTAAAAATTCACAAAAAAATATTAAAATACCTCTAAAAAATACAAAAAATTAGACAGTAGTTGTTTTACCTTGTTTGATTTTCTGACCAATTTTGGTCATTTTTGGTTATATAAAACCCATAAAATTTGAAAAACCCTTAAAACCTTATAAAATTCTATAAAAATCTTTAAAATCCCAAAAATAATAATTTCTTCTCTGTAATTTTGCTTGTCGTTTGTATTTTTCATAATAATTACCTCCAGGCTTTTTAGGGACTTTTAGATATTTTATCTAAGTCCCCCAAGCTTGGCTGGACATTGTTGTTATCTTTTTGCATTGTTTTATTTTTAGAAAATTCAATAAAAATCAGAAAATTATCAAAAATTACCCAAAAATTGTAAAAAAATATAAAAAAATAAAAATATTTTTATTTGAATTTTTGAGTGATTTTTGAGTGCCTTAATAATTGCTTGAAGTTGGTTTCTTTATTGCCTTCTTTATTTTCTTTATTAATTAAAATCAAAAAAATATAAAATGATTAAAAATCCACCAAAAATACATTTCTTTTATTTTATTACTTTTTAGACTACTTCGTAGGCCGCAAGGCCACCACGTGTTTGATAAAAACAAAAATCAATCGGTCTTATGTTCCACACAAGGCGGGAACACAGTCGAAGTGTCGACCAATCAAAATCTGAATTTAATCAACAATTAACCCACACTACAGATCACGGAAATAAAAATAAATGTGGAGTTAAAATTTATTTTTAACTCTGCACAAATGGTGTATAGTGTCAAGTATGCAGAGTTTTCGAACACAGGGAGCAAGCAGGGTAATTCAGAACAATGTGCTCAAGTGAATGTGTGATGTGTCTACACTAAACAAGCAAGCAAAGATGCTTTTGTGGGTTTTTAATTTTTAATTTTTTTTAATTTTAATTTTTAATTTTGTATTTTGATTTTTACTTTTCTGATTTTTATATTTTATATTTTATATTTTTTTTCTTTTTCTTTTTCACTATTGGAATTTACAAATAATATAATACAAGACACGATAAAATATTTATAAAGAAGTGTAGAAATATCCAAAAATTCAGAGATAAAATCTTTTTGGTATTTTGTGGTTTTCTACTGTTTTTGTGATTTTTGGGGATTTTTCAAGGTGTTTTTGATATTTATAAATACTGAAATAAGAGAAAACAGTGGAAAATATGCGGGCTTTGAGTAAAATGGAAGTTCAAAATATCAGACAGCAACCAAAATTTTTCACACTATTTTTCGAATAAAAAGAACATAATGAGGAACAAACAGAATCTGAGTTTGTATTTTTTAGAGTTTTCCTTGATTTTATATATTTTTTTGAAGTTTTTGAGTGTTTTTAAATTTTTAGTGTTTTTCTTTTGAGATTTTTAGTGGTTTTTGGACTGACACTAAAGTAGGATAAAATAGACACTAGGTAATTTTTTTGGAATTTTTCAAAACGTTTTTATAATTTTTATGGGTTTTCTAATGCAAACAGTGAAATAAATGCATGTTTTTTATTTTTAATAAATGTGAAAATGCAATAAAAATGCAATGTGAAAATATGGCGTGCAAGTACAAGTTACCAGGAGCTTAAACCTATTTTTGTGGAATTTTTGGACTTAAAGTGATATTCTAAATAATAACAACAAGCATCCAAACATTAAACAGTCCTGGCAGGGGTATTTATGCAATTTAGAAAACATCCAGCGGCGCACATGAAATTTTCCACAAAATATTGAACTGAATATTCAATTTATAGCACTAAAACACAATTACAAAAACCGCCTGGGTCTCTTGGAAATTTTCCCACCAGGGCGCGTGACTTGCACGAGCCTGGGGAGGACTGAAATGTAATATCTCGAAATCCTGGGGGCCTACATGCAAAATATCTAAAAAGTTTACACGTGATACGAAAGTTTTAGTACTAAAACAAAATACACAAATGACCGAGGGGATCCTTGCAAAATGCCCAAACCTCACGTGTACAGGTCACGTGAGGTGACGTGGCGAAGGACCTGGATGCAAATGCATAAGCTTGGGGGTCTTTGTGCAAATATTACAAGAATGTTTAAACTACGCAATAGAGTTTCAGGACTAAATAGAAATTACAAAATCAGCGGGGGTTGACTGCAAAATACCCTCGCTTAGGCGATCCGACAACGTTGGCGAAGCTGATGACGCGTGGCGGACATCCAACGGTTGAGCTTTCGGGTGCTATCCAGCGGCGTAGGGCACTCCACTTATCCACGTGTCGTCTTCTCCGGGCGCGATGACGGTTCGCCCGTGGACGTCCGAGATCAGATCTCAGATGAGATCCAACGGTAACGGGTTCTGAAGATCGGACGGTCCACGTTAGACCTGGGACTCCACCACGATCCAACGGTGGCGGAGGCGGATGGAAGAACACGGAGGAGCTCCGACCGAGCGAAGTTCTCCGTGCTCCTCCGTCCAGCTCCGACGGCGTTTGGGCTCGTAAAAAGGTCGGGGAAGCTCCAGAAAGTGTCAGCTATCGTCTGGAAGCGACAAAAATCACCGGTGTGCGCCGGTGCTCTCGTGCGGAGGTGGCGGAGCTGCAGGCGTCCAGCCTCCTCCGGCGAGGGGTCAAAATGGCTCCAGACACGTCGATATGCTCCAGTACCTGCACAAAGATGTTACTGAGGTTGAGGGCAAAATGCCTCGACCTCAGGTGGCTCTCGGAGTGGAATGAAGGGCGATTTATGTATTCGCCGGAGTTGCGCTCCGGCGAGGTGGTCAATGATGCGATTAGAAGGGCGATTCGACGAGGAAAGAGGTGCGAAATGTTCCTACGGCTAACAGGAATGAAATGGTGGAAATAAATAAACGGGGGATGGCCCTCAATGGCCGGAGCCAGAGGGAGAAGCAAACCTCGACGCCGGAGTTTGGCGGAGGTGGTGGAGGCTCCCTCGACCTCGTTCGCCTTGGCTCAGGAGCGCGCGGTGGAGCTGTCACCTCCAGCAATGCTCGGAGCACCGGAGAGGCGGAGAGGGGTGGACCAAGGGGACTCAACCCGAGGATGGAAGTGGGGGGTTCATATTTGAAGCATGGTGGGTGCGTGCTTTCGAGGAGGAGTCACGGGCGATAGGAGGAGATCTGGGTGAATCGAGGAGGTCGGCGATGGAGATGGGTGAACAGTGAACAATTCTCAAGAAGGAAGCGGCGGCAAAGGACGCACGGCGTGGCCTCGAAAAAAGGGGGAAAGTGGGTGAAAAAACGAGGCCATTCGCAGACCTAAGGGGCAAGAACGGACTGTTGACCCGTCGGTCAACAGTCGGGGGCTCCTGGTTGGTCCACGTGGACCAACCAGGGAAAAGATTTAAAAAAAGTTTTATTAATTCATTTAAAAATAGAAATAAGCCGAATTAAATTATGATTATAAAATAAAAAATATTCATTATTTTAAGTAGTATTTTATTATGATTTTTAATTTATTTTATGAAATATATTTTTACAAGTTGCTTTTATACCCCTATATAGGTATATTATCTATATATTTGAGTATTTTATTTTTATTTAGGTATTTTTAATTTTATTTTTTTAATTTATGATTTCCTAAAAATTATAAAATACTTTTATATACACAAATATATTTTTATTTTATTTTTCTGATTTGTTTTGTATATTTAATAAATTATAAGAGTATTTGTATAGGTATGTATATGAGTATTATATCTATGTATCCTATATACAAGTACTTTATTTTTATTTTTATTTTGGTTTTTATTCCATTTTTAATGTACATAGTTATTACAAGTAATATTTACAACATTAAAAATATTAAAAAATAAATAAATAATTAATAAAGAATAAATTGAATATTTTAATCTGTACAAGTATACAATTGGGGTCCAAAACTCAACTTTCAAACCGTAGCTCGGCCAAATGCGAAACCACTGCCATTAAATAGCTTATTTTCTTCTATATACAATTAAAGGTGAGTATGCTGCATTTGGAGTTGTCAGTTGTGAGATACGGGTCTGGGAAGTTGGGATTTTGGATTCTTATTCAGACCATAACTTTTTGTCTGTACATTATTTTTCTGTGAAATCAATTTTGTATTTTTCTTTATAAAATTATCTACAATTTTCATGTACACAGTTTCTTTATTTGATGTATAAAAAGTGAAACCAAAAATGGGTCCCAAAATGAATAAAGAATGAATACAAGGTATAGGTATTTTATCTGTACTTTGGCCCTTATCTCCCCCTACTTTATTCCTTGTCGACCTATTCATCAAGATGCCTAGGTCTCGGGGGTTTCGGGTCATAAAATATTTACAATATTTTATTCTTTTTCTTTTCTTTATTTATTCTATAATTTTGGCCTTAATTACAGTATTTTTATACACTAAATAGATGCATATGCATGAATGATAAGATGATGATTTTAATGCTATTTACAGGCATTTGCTAGGGTTTTTGGTGCCAAAATGATAGAATAAAGATGATGAAATGTGGATTCATCATCCCCCTATACTTTACCTTTGCTAGTCCCTAGCAAACACTTATGCAATAAGTGCAAAAAGAAAGAGAAAGAAAAGAAAAAGAAGAACTTGGATTTAGTTCAATCATCAAACTTATCTTCACAAAATCAAAGTTTGGAGCTTAAGTCGGACCTTAGGAATTTTAGTGCGGTCGGAACCTTAATGAGAACCAAATTTGAAATCCAACAGTCCTTGAGAATCCCAAAACTCTGTCCAAGTCTCCTCAATAGCCAGGTCAGAAATACTTCAACTCATACGCAAACTCTTACGACTATGAATCTGACTTGTACAGTGTAAGTGATATGTAGCTCCCCACCTCAGAAGTAACAAAGAAACAACCTCCCCCAACCTGGTAACTCTAATGCCTCGGTCTAGTAACTCTTTCCTCGAGAAGCGGGGTATTCTCTTCTAAGTTCAAGTGCAACCAGCTCAAGAAGAGGAGGAAGAAGTATAGACTTTTGGAAGCTCAGCCAGTGTAGCCAAGTCTCCCGCTGCAAGCTTCATGAGATGTAACATGGATACCATAAGCTTTTGCTTTATTGGACTATATATACTCCGGTGGGGTTATTAAATTTTCAATCCGACCCACCACTTTTTTGGAGTTTTTTTTTCAATTGCATCTGTACAACATATCTACATGGTGCAGCATATATACAAGAAATTTTCCTCTTGAGCCAGTAGACTATCCCTCTTTTGAAGCTTTATTGCAACCCACGGCTTCTGTCTTTAGCCTTCATCACCACCAGACCAAGTTGAGGTGCACTTCCTTCACTATAAGAAGAAGAGAGGTTCCGCCTAGTAGTACTACCCTCATATGCTACCCCAAGCTAAAGGAAGCTGCCTCCTCACCACCTCATCCATGGAGAGCTATGTGAAAGGTGCAGGTGTCCAAGTTAGGTCATTATCAACAAGAGTCGTGCGTGTGCTCCGAAATACTCTACTTAGGCAGTCAAGAATCCATTGAACCAAGTCCCGTGATCCTCAAAGAATTAAGTCAACTAGACCTAAAGTACTTCAAACTCAGTTCTTATAAGGTTCCTGTTATTAGGTAGATTTTAAGGTCCAATCAAGCTCCAATCTCCGGATTTTACTTAGACTTGTTCAACTATCAAACTCAATCCGAAAAATGCGAATGCTATGCAATGCAAGAAATATTTTGGTGATGCAATTTTCAAAGATTTTGAACTTTTTATGGGTTTTTGAAAAGATGATGCATGCGTATGCAGATGCATTTTTTTTCACAAAGATTTTTCAAATGTGTTTGGATTTTCATTTTGCAAATGTTTTTTGGGATTTTTGAAAGCAAAAAGTTTTGGCTGAAAACTAAGTGAAAACTATGTACACGGGAGTGCTTCTTATATATACAAGAAGTGGATTTTACGAATTTACAAGGGCAAGTGGTCAATTTTATAAGTATATCTATATAGTGTATTTTGGTGTGATGTTCGTATTCCTCAAACTTATTTGGTACAAGCTTTTCACACGATTTTTGAACACTATAGTCCAAAATAGTTTTTACAAACATTTTTACAAACATGTACACACATTTGAAAATCATTTTGCAAAGGCTTTCAAAACAGTATATATAGGTTTTTCAAATATTTTTGCAACCATTTTTCAAACCATTTGCAAATCATTTTTCAAACATTTTATTTCACACAAAGAAAATAATTTTTTACAAAACACACATTTTTACAAAGGTTGAAAGCATGTAACAAAATATTTTCAAAATAGTTTTCAATAGATGTTCACGAAGATTCTCCAACTATTTTTCAAACATTTTGCAAAAAACATTTTTACCTGATTTATTAATCAGTAATTACGAAAAGAATTTGAGGAATAAAAACACCTTTTTATTAAGGAATTTTAATGAATTTTAATGAATTATTAGCCATATTAAGAAAATACGAAAGTACGAGTTATGGCTAAAGTATATACACAGTATATACGACCCCCCTATACTTAGCTTGAGCTATGTCCTCATAGATCGGAGAGAAAAGAGAAGACATAACTCGTACAAAGTATAGGCAAGTCTAAAGAATGAATGAATCAATGAATGAGAAGTTGACCGTCCCCCCTATACTTAGGATCAGATAATCCTAAGTATAGCAGACTGTACATAAAGCAGGGAGGGTCAAGGGTGGGAATGAACAGATCGTACTCAGATTGTCTCCCCCTATACTTAGGGTAAGATATCCCTAAGTAAAGACAAGAAGAGGAGACAATAGAGAGGATCGAAAAGAATAGAGAACTCGGGGTGCACGCCCCCCTATACTTAGGACAAAGTACGTCCTAAGTATGGAAAACTGTCTACAACGACGGCATCTTTTTGATAGATGAAGAAGGTAGAAGAGGAAAGAAGAAAAGAATAAAATAGATCGACCGATGAAAGAGTGATATGGACAGATGATCTGTACAGCGGAAGATAAAAGTGATCACCATGTATGAGATGCAGATGATATGAGTCAAAGGACACATCTCATACCAGAAGAATGGGGGCAACGTCAATGGTCGGCGGGTCATGATCTAGATATAACTTTAGGCGTTGACCATTGACGCGGAAGGTAGAGGAAGATGACGGTTCGGATATGTCGATGTTGCCATTGTCATGTACCTTCCTAACCACATACGGACCTTTCCACTTGCTCTGCAATTTCCCTGGAAATAATTTCAGCCTAGAGTTGAACAACCATACTCTCTGATCTGGCTCAAACTGTTTATGGATGATATGCGAATCGTGCCATGTCTTTACTTTCTCTTTGTACTGTAGGCTGTTGGAGAAGGCTGTGTCTCTCAGTTCTTCCAAGGCTGCCAATTCTGCTCTTCTCTGGTCTCCTATACTCTCGGGATCCAAAAGCAACTCAGTGACTGCCCAAAAAGATTTGTGCTTGATTTCCACTGGCAAATGGCTCGGCTTGCCATAGACGAGACGAAAGGGAGATGTCCCCAGTGGATTCTTGAAAGAAGTCCGATAAGCCCACAAAACCGAGTCCAAAAGCTGCGACCAATCCTTTCGGTCGGGGCGGAAAACTTTCTGCAAGATGGTCTTTATCTCCCGATTCGATACTTCGGCAAGACCATTAGTCTGAGGGTGATATGGAGTGGCTACCCGATGGTCAATGCCGAACTCGTCTGCAAGGGCCCTAACCTTATCATTGATGAAATGAGACCCCCCGTCTGAAATCAAGACTCTAGGTACCCCGAACCTTGAAATGATATTTTTCCTCAAGAATTTGCATACGGTTTTCGCATCTGCGGCTCGGGCGGGGATGGCCTCAACCCATCGGCTGACATAATCCACAGCGAGCAAAATATGCTCGAATCCCTGACTCTTAGGAAATGGGCCCATGAAATCAATCCCCCATGCATCAAAAACCTCACAAAAGTGAATGGGTTGCATGGGCATCATGTCTCTCTGTCCGCAGGTTCCCATTTTCTGACAGTCAGTACATCTCTTCACGAACTCATCAGAATCCTTGAAGAGAGTAGGCCACCATAGGCCGGATTGAAGCACCTTCTGTGCTCTCCTTTTTTCCAGAATGATGTCCTCCTGCCTCAAGCTTGTGGCAATATGTGAGGACGCTTTGCTGCTCTTCTTGAGGAATGCACCTCCTCCAGATACTATCCCCTCCTTCATGATAAAGGACGGGATCCTCCCAATGATAAAACATGGCCTTAGCTAGGAAGGTCTCAAGTTTCTATCTGGGCCAACCCTGAGGGACTGTCTTGGCAACAAGATAGTTTACAAAGTCAGCATACCATGGGAGTGAGGTGACAGCCAAGATCGCCTCATCTGGAAACGTCTCAGTGATAGGTGCGCTGGGCTCAGATTCCTCAAGATTCTCCAACCTGGAGAGATGATCCGCCACCACATTCTTGACTCCAGGCTTATCCTTAATCTCAATATCAAATTCCTGGAGTAGAAGGATCCATCTGGTAAGACGTGCTTTGGCATCCTTCTTAGCCATTAAGTACCGGATGGCGGTGTGATCAGTGTAGATGGTCACTCTAGATCCAAGAATATACGATCGATACTTATCAAGAGCGAAGACTACGGGCAGCATCTCTTTCTCAGTCACAGTGTAATTCCGCTGAGCGGCATCCAAAGTCCGGCTGGCGTAGTGAATGGCAAAAGGTAATCCATCCCTCCTCTGTCCGAGCACAGCCCCAACGGCAAAATCAGAAGCATCTGTCATGATCTCGAATGGGAGAGACCAATCGGGTGGCTGAAGGACCGGAGCTGAAACAACCATATTTTTGAGAGTTTCAAAAGATTCAAGACACTTATCATTGACAATAAACTCGGTGTCTTTCGTCAGCAAGTCAGTGAGCGGTCGGGCAATTCGACTGAAGTCCTGAATGAACCGTCGGTAGAAACCGACATGCCCCAGAAAAGACCGTAACTGACGCAAATTGGACGGCAGATTGAGTTTTCTGATAATATCCACCTTGGCGGGATCGACCTCCATGCCCCTATTGGAGACGATGTGACCAAGGACCGTCCCTTGAGTCATCATGAAATGACTCTTCTCCCAGGATAATACAAGATTGACCTCGATGCAGCGCTTCAGCACACGGTCTAGGCAGTCAAGACAAGCATCGAACCCATCGCCATAGACCGAGAAGTCATCCATGAAGACCTCTAAACAGTCACCCACCATGTCCGAGAAGATGGACAACATGCACCTTTGGAATGTCGCAGGAGCGTTACATAGACCAAAGGGCATCCGTCTGAAAGCATACGTCCCAAACGGACAGGTGAATGTCGTTTTCTCCTGGTCTTCGGGCGCAATGGCCACTTGATTATATCCAGAGTACCCGTCAAGGAAACAGTAATGACTCTTCCCAGCTAGCCATTCGATAATCTGATCAATGAAGGGCAGCGGGAAGTGATCCTTCTTGGTGGCCTCATTCAATCGTCTGTAGTCCACACAGACCCTCCAAGAAGTGGGTACTCTGGTAGAGATCTCCTCTCCATACTCATTGACAACTGTAGTGATGCCCGTCTTCTTGGGTACCACATGTAAAGGACTTACCCATTTGGAGTCGGAGATGGGATAGATGAAATCGGCGCTCCACCACCTTGAAATTTCTTTCATGACTACGTCTCAAAGATTTGGGTTCAGCCGTCGTTGGAACTCACGCGACGGCTTAGCGTTATCCTCGAGATAAATGTGGTGGGAGCAAAGATTTGGGCTCAGCCCTTGGAGATCTGCTATACTCCAACCGATTGCCTTGCGGTTTCTTTCAAGAACCTCCATCAGACGAGATTCTTGTTCTCCAGTCAAATCTGCTGAGATAATGACTGGGTACATTTCTGGCTCACCCGCAAGGAATCTATACTTCATTGACTGCGGAAGAGGTTTCAGTTCTGGACAACTGGGAGGTGGCAGATCTGGCTTCTGATATGTCTACGTAAAGGCGACCAGGTCTGCATGAGAGAACTCTCGCTTTGCATGAATTTCTGACGAAGGGCGGCCTGCTGAATCATCTATAAACTGCACTGGCTCGCAATCTATCATGGTTGTCGGCTCGGAAGGAATCAGACAAGGCAAATAATCATCAAAGTCATCCCAGTCAATGTCTGAATCCGAGGGATCAGAAGAAGATGAGCAAGAATAAAAATCATCAGCACCACTCGTCACAACACTGTCAGCCTCATGTGTATCCTCATCCAGGGATGTGCTCTCCTGGCTCTCGATTGCCATGAGCTTGAGATATAGTGAATCTGTAGGCAAGGCGAGGGTCGGTGCTACGGGATCTTTCCAGTTGGCTTCATCATCAGTCATCTCGAAATCACAAACCTGGTGGATGTCTAGCTCCTCTTCTGTCGTCTGCTCGGCTTCGCTAGATTGCTCTGAGCATGCCAACTCTCTGGCTCTGGCCTGGTCGATCGTATCTATTTGTATGCTTTCGCCCTCTACGCGAAAATATACCTTCCCACTGTCATGGTCGGATACCGCCTTGGCAGTGGCCAAGAATGGGCGTCCAAGTATGATGGGGGCATCGGTTACCGACTCAGGGATCTCCATGTCCAATACAACAAAGTCCACGGGGAATTTCAGGCCCTGAATGGTAACGACCACGTCCTTCAACAACCCCTTCGGCCTCTTAATCGACCTGTCAGCAAACTTAAGGACTGTTCTGCTTCGAAGAAGAGGGCCAAACTCGAATCGCTTGAGTAAGGCTGCCGGAAGGAGGTTGATCGAAGACCCGCTGTCTAATAGAGTACGATCGAACCGCTGCTCCTGGATCTCGCATCTGACATAGGAAGCTCCTGTATCGGGTCGCTTGGCTGGCAATGTGTTCTGAATGGCGCAGCAAGTGTCATGAGTGAGCATATGGATTTGATCTCTGTGCCTCTTCTTCCTTCGGACAGTAGTTGTTTCTTTCAAGTTCTTTTTGAAGAAGGGGATATGCTCAAATGCTTCTCGTAGAGTCAGCTGAATGTGAAATCTATCAATCATTTGGTTGCCGAACTCTACCTGCTGATCTTTTTTAGGATTTTCTTTTTTATTCCCCTTCGTACGGCGGAGTGCTTCAGGGAAGGGGATTGTAGGGGCCTCCTCAGATGGAGGACTAGGAATCGGTTCCTGTGCCTGTGAAGAAGAAGGATCCATACAATAATCATCATTCACCACATATGGATCCGCAATTTGAACAGAAGCCTTTCCTTTATTCATATTTTTGTTTTTCATTTTGTTCCCACAGTCCTTGGGTACAAAATGTGGCAACATCACAGAAGGTGGCTCAACAAAAGTAGAGGTGGTGGTCTCAGTACCACCACCGGCACCTGTCTCTGCAGCATCAGCACCGCGCTCTGGCTCGTCATCCAAAATGGTGGCATCAGTACCACTGTCTGCAACTGGTATCACAGCGGCATCAGCACCGTCGTCCTGGACTCCATCGTGGGTGGCATCAGCACCACCGTCAACATCATCATGAGCGGCATCAGCACCGCTCCTCTGCTCCTCTGACGCTCCTGATCCTGCGTCTGGTTGTCGCTCAGAAGAGGCGCCGCCGGCTGGCATCCTACCGCTCCTAGTAGTAACAAAATCAGCATCATGATAGGAATAAGATATGTCACTGGAATAATCACTAGGAGAGGTATCCTCTGTAAACTCTACCTGCTCAGACTTCCTTTTCAGATTGTTTGGGTTAGGTTCAATCTGAGCGGGTATGGCGGCCATGCCTTTCATTATGTCCCTCATCGCTTGCCGGAATTCATCCATTTCTTGCCTGAAAGAGGCTCGCTGTTCAGATAGTAAGCGGGCAAGATCATCAAGGGCTGGGTTCTCAAAGGCAGGACCCTGAGAACCGGATGGCTGTCCTTGCTGGAAATGGGGCTGCTGCTGCGGTTGTGGCTGATACGGAGGGTGCTGGGAATAAGACTGCTGAGGCTGCTGTCGCTGCCTCCACTGCTGTCCCTGATAGGTGGGACGAGGACCACTCTGAAACTGTTGCTGGTGGGCATACTGGGGCTGCTGTTGTGGTTGCTGCTGGCTGCTCTGCTGTCCTTGGGCAGGGTTCTGCTGCTGGGATGAGGATCCACCATTGCCCCAACGGAATCCGGGGTGATCACGACGAATCCCGGGCTGAGGGTACCGGTCATACCAAATCCCATTGACTTCCATCAATGGTTCCTGCTCAAAGGAAGGTGGAGGAAGAACGGTCAGTGGCTGCTCCGGCTGATAGACCACCATCTGAGTCTCCTGAGACAGCGGTCGCTCTGGATGGTACTGTAGCAGTGGGACCGGCTCTCCCTGAATATGGTTCACCTGGCGATATGAGGTAGAAGCCTGGCTGGAACTACTACTGTTGGAGTCAGCCCGTGACCTGGGAGGCTGATGGGAATGAGCTTGTGCCTCCTGAATGCATAAGATTTGAGTCTTTAGGTCACTCATGGTTTTGGTGAGAAGGTCCATTTGTGCAAGACCTTGGTTCTGCTTCTTCTCTAGGATCTCCATGCGGTCCAACTTTTCACTGATGATTCCCATGTCGGCTGCGGCTGATTCAGCTTGGGCTGCGGCTACCGACGGTGTGTTGGGACCGGCATCGATGCGGGCGATCCTATGGAATGATCCTGCTCCTTGCGGAGGCTTTTGTTGTGTGTAGACTCGGGCCTGGGTCATCACGGTTGAATTCTCTGCCATGCCTTCATAGATGGCCCAGACGTCATCTTCACCCTTGGAAAAATATGATCCACCGCAAGAGGCGTTGACAAGCCCCTGCAGCTCCGGTGTCAGCCCACAGAAGAAACTCTGAACTAGATTGGGCTTGGATATATCATGATGTGGACACCGGTCAATGAGCTCTCTGAATCGATCGCAGGCTTCATGGAATTGTTCATTTGGGATCATGACAAAATTGCTAATCATCGCTTTAGCTGCATTGGTCCGGCCGAGAGGATAGTATTTCTTCAGAAATGCGGTCCGGAGATCTGCCCAAGTGTCGACAAATTGCCCAAGATGCTTGAGCCAATATGCGGCTCTATCAACCAAAGAGAATGGAAAGGCAATCATCTTGATTGTGTCCTCGGTTATCAACCGATCATGGATGGTGCTGCATATCATCTCAAATTCTTGGAGGTGGAGGTGCGGCTCTTCGGTCGGCAACCCATGGAACTTGGGTAGCAGCTGGATAGTGTGGGGTCGAAGCTCGAAATCTCCGTGGATGGGCGGGAGTCTGATCCAACGGTGAGTGAGGGACGCGGCTGGATTGTGTAATTCCCTCATGATAATCTGTGGCGGTCTCTCAGCGTCTGGATCGGCTCCTCCTGCATCAGGTCCTCCTCCTCCACCACCTTCTCCGCCAGCTCGGTTCTCTCTCATCTGAGCTATCTTTCTCATGAGATCACCCATGAATGTACCTTGATCACGGATCTGCCTCTGCATAGTCTCCAGGGATGCTAACAAGGAATTATTGATGGCTGCCTGATCAAATAGGAACGGAGGATGCTCGTGATCATCTGCATGCTCGCCTCTGTCTGCCATGTCTGGATTTTCTGAAAAAGCAAAAGAGGCCATCTCAGGTGCTGTTGAATGAGCTGAACACTGTGATGCACTGAATTCTGACACTCTTGGACTGATGGAAGGAGAATGAGAAGGGTGGTCGAGGGGGAACAGGGTGGAGGTAAACTCAGGCTCAGAGAGAGGACTCTTTGAGGTATTCCTAGATGAATGAGGAGGAGTGCTGGATAGCGGTGCCGACAGAGTCGGCCTAAGAGATCTCCGTCCCATCATCTTGATTATTTGGGAAGATCAGAGGGAATTTAGAAGAAGAAGAGTGAAATGAGATGCAACAAAATTGCACACGATTATGCGGTGTTTTTGATCTTGACCTAAACAAATCTAGCAATCAAACACAAAGCAGGGGTGAGTTCACCAACTCAACACGTGAAGCCGTGAAGGTTCGGCTTTTATCTTGTCAATTTTAGCTTGATTCAGGAATTTATCTTTTCGCGAGTCCTTAGAACGCTACGCCTAAAGGAGAGAGAGTACTGCCGGAAAAGTATCCCGTACTTGTCCTCCTCCTGTGTAACCTGTAGCTTGCACTTTTTGAGGTCCTTGTAACCCTTCCTGGATCCCTACTCAGCCAAAGAATAAGAGAGGAAGCCAATAGGCGAAACCGATACTTCGGAACTCGCTCGCAACGGAATCACCCGTGAGCGTGCAAGAACCTACTCGGACGCGAGACGATGAGACAGACACCCCCGTGAAGGCGTGGCGTAGGATCGATACTTCGGACAAGGTCGATGCTCTACTCAATAGAGAGTCACCAATGTTGACCAAGCCCTACTCGTCCACGTACGATAGAAGCGCCAATACAACGGAAATCCAGGCGATACACAAGGCAGCCACAAGCTGGGTTTTTGGCTCTAATCCTTACGAAGCGCTCACCTCACTTGGAAGGAGACCTTCCCATGCAACCTGAATACAAGTGAGGGTGTTACTCTCCCCAAGCAATGAATCCAATTACCGATTTTATTTTTTTGATCAAGTTTTCTTAGCAGTCCTTTTTTTAATTTTTTTGGTGTTATCGCTTCTGTTGAGTCAATTCAAACAAGCGCCTAATGATTTTTGTATTTTCTTGATCCTACTTTGTCCAAAAACAGAGGGAGAGTAGAGTCGGAAAAGCCGTGCAAGTTGACACAAAGATGGAAATCTCACCTTTGTGCCTAAATGATGGATGCAAAGTTAGAAGACTTACAGCGAATCCCAGCTCTCTCCATGCGGGATGCAAAGCAGAATTTTTAAACCTAATCTATATGCCGATATGCACAACGGAAATCGTCCTAGAACAGGCAACTGCTAGCGTGAAGAACCACAAGTCAACCTCCTATCGTCGATCCTAAGAGTCCGGTCTAGACCCTCCCCTCCTCTTCTCGACACATCGAGTTCAGGAGTAGCGCTTGATGGAGAGGGCTCGCGGCGCGGCGGATCTAAGAAAGGGGGCTAACTGTTTAATTAGTCTAAGTCCAAATACGAACTATAGGAGCATGCAAAGATAATTAGGGTGTTTGGACCTATTCTAATCGAATCAAGCAGGACCTAGAACTAAGAGCTCAATCTACAAAAGAAATGAAAAAGGAAAACAAAACCGGAAAATGACAAGCGAGGAAAACTCGTCAAAAACTGCGGTGAGCCCCCGGGTGAACAAACACCCGGAACTTAGGCCCGGTAGTGTCCAAGAGTCCAAGTGTACCTGTATTATTACAAATTAATAGTCTCTCTCTCACAAAAATAAATGTAAGCTAATCTACCACTCTCTCTCACTCCTCCTGCTCTCTCCTGCCGGCGTGACCTAAGAAGGCCGGCTCCGCTTCCCAAGGATGCTCCGGATCACCTAAGCAATCCGCCTTACTCCGCGGTCCCCTCGCAAGAAGACAAGAAAAGAGACGGTCAGATAGCTCAACAAGATATATCCAAAATGTAAGAGATGGAAAATAATGCTATGGTAAACAATCACACAATCAAACAAATGTGAACTACTCGCTATTGCTCCCCGGCAACGGCGCCATTTGATAAACACAAAAATCAATCGGTCTTATGTTCCACACAAGGCGGGAACACAGTCGAAGTGTCGACCAATCAAAATCTGAATTTAATCAACAATTAACCCACACTACAGATCACAGAAATAGAAATAAATGTGGAGTTAAAATTTATTTTTAACTCTGCACAAATGGTGTATAGTGTCAAGTATGCAGAGAGTTCGAACACAGGGAGCAAGCAGGGTAATTCACAACAATGTGCTCAAGTGAATGTGTGATGTGTCTACACTAAACAAGCAAGCAAAGATGTTTTTGTGGGTTTTTAATTTTTAATTTTTTTTAATTTTAATTTTTAATTTTGTATTTTGATTTTTACTTTTCTGATTTTTATATTTTATATTTTATATTCTTTTTCTTTTTCTTTTTCAATATTGGAATTTACAAACAACTCTCTCTCTCTCTCTCATTCTCGACTAGGCTCTCTCTCTCTCAATTTCAAGTGGCCATTCACTTTGTGTATTGAGGAGGAGAGCATCTTGCCTTCGCCTTCGACGACTCGAGGATCTCCTTCTTCTTCGGGGCTACTTGCTCTAAAGAAAGACGACGGATTTCGTGTGACGAAATCAGGGGATCCATTGCTTGGATCTTCATCGAGGATTGCAGGGAGGAACACGACTCATCATCACGCCCGCAAGTGCATTATTCGTGGATCGGACTTAAGACAGGAGGTTCTCTTGTTTGGGATCTCACGATCGCAACCACGCTTCAAGAGGTATTCCTTATACTTTGTGGTTTGATGAAACGATCCGAGAAGTGTTCTCGTTATCATGTAGTTTCATCTTTAGTTTTAAAATTTTTAATTTCCGCCACATCTAGCGACTAGTGCGACTAATTGTTCCGATTGCATACGATGCGATCGACACGCTTCCGTGATGCGCTTAAGGATTCTCAGTATCCTTCAAATGGTATTAGAGCCATAGGTCGAATAAGGTTTTGGATATAATCCATAGACCTTAGACGATTTGATTTTGAAAGAGTCGCAAAAAGTTTTACTGCATTTCAATTTTCGCACCTCTGTCTAATTGAAATTTCCAATACTGTTTAAAATGTTTAAACACGAAATTTTTTATTGGATTTTGTTCCTCATTAATTAAGGAAAACATAGGATCTGAGTTTGTGAAATTTGGACTTCATTTGCTCAAGATATGGCACTTTGAATATGCATATATCCACTGTTGCGGGATCTGCGGATTTAAACGTGATTAATGAGATAATTACGGTTTTAATCCGCCTAGAAATACGTGAATTATCACTTGTATTCTTTAATAAATCAAATAGGCAATCTTAGGAAACTGAGTTTGCATTTTTTGGATTTAAATTGATCAAGATAAGTTAATTTTAGTGATTGGGGGTCACTGCTGGAAATTGATACTTTTGATCATGAACCTTGTGATAAGTCATTCAAATATGATGATGAAAATTGATTATTAATTTTCTGAAATAATTAGTGATAAATATTTGTGAAATATTTAAAGAGATAATTATTTCATTGAATGACATTTGCCTAACCATGATGATAAGATAATTGATCTTGATCATTGGTTGATATGAAATCATCAACAAACTCTTTTTTCATGAAGAAACCTTAGTTTATCATACAATAGTTGTAGGACAACTTTTACATGAAAAACCCTCTTGATTGAATAGGATTGGGGATTTGTTTAGCAAATCTCCTTATAATATAATCAAAATTGTTTTGATGTATATTATATGGTATAATTTCGGTTGAAAAACCGATGAGCATCTCAAAGTACATGATGATCAATCTGGTATTATCCTTTCCCGAGGCGGATATGGTGCCTAGTCAGAGAGCATTGGGGTCGCGGGGTGCAATGTATGTGGTCCGTCCCACTCTCGTCGGTACTGGCCATGACAGGGGGTAGGGACTGGATAATGCCGGAGAAGTCAGAATGTATTTTTCTAATTATTAAAATTCGAATAATACGTACTTTGAGATTATACCTACTATTCAAGTAATAATCAAGTTTGTTGATTGATGATTGGAATAATGATTAATTTAATGTGATTAAATTAATTATATCTAATTAACACTCTATTATGAATAGATGTGTATTTCCCTTGGAAGAGTTAATTATGTGAATATGATTCACGATAATTAATTGTAAAATTTGAATATGAGATGGAGGATCACATAAGTGACATCCATGGTCTCCCGTCAAGGCAAAGAATTCCGTCGCCAGTTGTTGTATATAGGAGACGCCTGTCCGAAGTGACGGATCCTATATATGATTTAATTGGATCGGGTTCTTTGCTTCTCGAAAGAGTAAGGTCGTATACGTAGTGACCCCAATATCGGGTCCTCATATTATTGGGGCGATATTGGATTGCGTATAGCGAGTATTAAGCTTGTTGACGGTTGGTTCAATTAATGACGGGTCAACATCATCTTAGGGGTGGTGGGCCCGGGTGTTAAAGACCGAATTGGGAAATGCAAGTTGGACTTGCAAGGCGGAATGTGTTCCCGTTTCTTTTTATCGGAGTCACAGGTTCTCATATTATTGGGATGTGACAAAGATAGGAAAGGAGATCCCAGATCTTGTTAGAGATATAATGGTAAGAATATCTCTTACATTGAAAGTGATTAAGGGTATGAACTTTCATTGTTGACAAGGCAAGACAACTTTGATATAAAAATTCCCAAATCAAAGTAAAACATGTATATATAATATATATACCCTTATGCAAATTTCTTATTTCAGATAATCCTTCATTAAACCCACTCAATGTTATACTCAATGATAACCAGTAAAATATCATGGATTGGACTCATGATCCAGATATTGTACTTGTAATTGAACACATAATGTATGTGGTTGCATTGTACAAGATTCCTCAACATAATGAGGTATGACAATTAAATAAGACAATAAGACATCACCTTAGGGTTCATATGTCTCTATCATCTTGATCTTTCATCGAGTGTACTTTGGAAGTGACTTGTGATGATGATCGTAATTGTCAAATAATCCTTATAAAATAAAAGAAGATATTTTGGCATACATATGTGCTCTAGACATTTAATCATGAATGACATGGTTTTCTGCATTATGCAGAATGGTGGCTCGAAAGAGATGATGTATTCAAAATGTTTGAATACCTACCTGAACCTAAGTCTCTAAGAGTTGAGATGTATGTAGATATGATGAGTGTCATCATTCTACTATCTATACTCAAGTCATTCATGAAGCTTCATGATATTCATATTGTATGAATTTAATGAAGCATGTATAAATGTTGAAATGCTCTTACATTGAATTCTTTTGAATTTAACATAAGAGATCCTTAGTCTTAAGCAATGGTTGTTTATAGATGAAGAGAGAACAGTGGAAGCATAGGTTGGACCCATGTGAGAAGGAAAGTCAAAGAGTTGATTGTACTTCTGTGACTTCCATATGACATCCAAAGAGTTGGATGAATGCCAATACTGTAATAAGTTGATGTCTTGATAGTATGACTATCAAGTCTGTCTAAAATCCTTAGTAAAGGACTCAGATAGAGCATCAGAATAATCTACTTATAACCATTGACTCTGAATTTCTTATTTCATAAGATAAAGTCTGACAATTGTATCCCAATCTTTTAATGACATTTGCAATTGGTTGCATATATATATATATATATATATATGTATATATATATATATATGTATATATATATATGTATATATATATTAGAAGATTAGAAATTTGATCTTAAGGTTTAATAGTCATCTACATGGATATTGATGTAAGTGTTGCAGCAATCTCTGTTTGATAGATGGACTTCATATTCTCAGTGGGAGAGCCCTTAGTCTTAGAGAATGTCTCTATGGCCTAGATATTAGAATACCCTCATTGTTTGTTTTTAAATGTTGGAAATAAACATGAATTCTGAGATAGAACTATCATAAAGAGTTATGATGGATATATTTCAGATAATAATCTAACATCTAGTAGACTCCACAAAATTAGAAAAATTTATGAATGGTTCATTAAGATTTCTAATACTGAAAATCAAACCTTATAAGATCAATAGAAGGATGAAGATCATTTGACAATGATCTGGCATCAAGCCTTGGACATTTGTCTGTTGATTTGATCAATAGACTAGTAAGATATGAAACTTTAGAATGTCTAAAATTTCAAATCTTACATACTTGTGAATATTGTATTCAAAGTAAAATGTCCAATACACCCTTCTCTAGGAAAGGTCTAACATGTCAAGGTATTCGGGATCTCATACATATTGATGTATGTGGAACATATATATCATAGTGAACATTATGGATATATGATATCTATTGATGTTCATGTATGATATGATATTTCTTTTCTTCACCTGAGAAACCTTTGAAATGTTCAAAGATTTCACAATTTTTGGTTTAGAACCAAAGTTTGAAGAAAGATTAAATAAATTTGATCTAACCAAGGTAGCAAGTACCTATTAGATGAATTCAAAGGATATCTTATGAAGATATAATTATCATTTCTATCTCAATCCTCCTAACACACCTAAAATGGAGTTGTAGGGAGATACAATTGGATCATGTGTGACATGATTTGATCAATGATAAATTTTAGCATAATTATCCCTTAGTTTCCAGATATATATGTGTAGTAGAGACTACAATGTATATCCTTAATAAGGTTCCATGCATGTAAGCTGGAATCTAGCACTTGAGAGTGCTACTTCATTAGGAAAATAAAGGATGGTATTGGATACCTTCTTTATAAACCTTGAGATTCTTAAAAGATCTCATCTTTGAGAATGTGATTCTTAGAGGATGAGACTCTTGAGAATCAAGATGAAAATGAAGTAAAGGAACTCATTTAATCTTGAGATGATAATGAGGCTCCTGAAATCGGAAACTAAAAGGGATAATTAAAGATGAAACATTAATACCTCTTCAAATGAGTTTGACGATGTATTCCATGTGTCAGTTAAGTCTGACAATGATCGGACTTCATGTGATGAAGCTCCTGAGGATCATGACATGGAAAGATGGAAATTACCAATAAAGTCTAAAGTATAATTCATATACAAATGTCGTATATGGACCCTAGAGGATCCACCTGTAAGGGTTAGACCCATTAAAGTTTAAATGGATCTTCAAGAGAAAGGGAACCTGATGAGAAGGTAGAGACCTTCAAAGCACGGTTCGTAGCCGTAAGCTACACACCGTAAGAGAAGACATTGCTTGCGATGAGACTTGCTCTTCAGTAACCATGCTTAAAATCTTCAGAGTATTGCTAACCTTAGCTACACAACTTGACTATTGCATCTTCAAGATGTAAGTCAAGATTGCATTCCTCTAAGAATACCTCTCTGAGGATGTTCACATGAAGTAGCCCCAGGGCTTCATGATTGAGGAATGCAAGGTGTGCAAGCTTGAGAGCTCCATCTATGGACTCAAATAAGCTTCTTGTTGTTGGAACATAAGATTTAATGAAATTATAAATGTTATGATTTCAAATAGAATCTTGATGTACCATGTGAAGCTTAGTGGGAGTGCCATTGTGTTCATCATGCTAAATGTAAATAATATCTTAATCATTTGGAATGATATAATGATGATAATAAGTGTTTATGATCTGGCTATTCCATACCTTGAGATATGATCTCAAAGATGCCTCTTGGATCTTAGTTCTGAAGGAATTCAGAAGCAAAGAAAAGAGGGTATTGGGACTGTCACATTTGTAGTACACCTTGGACATGTTCCATTTTTTCCTGAAAATTCCAAGAAAGGCTTCCTTCCCTTGAGATTTGGTACTGACCTATCTAAAGGCATAGCACCTCAAAGAGTTGAGGAAGTGAATGCTAGAACTGCTTGCACTTGTGCATCAGTTATAAGAAGCTAAGTCTATGCTAGATGTGTACAAAAGCCAGATATCTACCATGCAGTGGGAGTAGTAAACTGTTACTATTACTACTATGGAGAAAGAACACTTGATTGCAGTAATAACAATATCTTCAAAGATGACAAGGCTTTAGAGATAGTGATCTCTAAGTCTTATCTTCAAGAACTTAAGCCTTTATAGATAAAGATCTAAAAGGTCTTAACTATGGATACCTTAAGAGATAGTGATATCCTGGAATAAGGGTATTCTGATAAGGATTATGGAAATACTGGTTATAATAGTTATTGAGCAATAGTGTCAAGGATACTATAACTGCTTTGACTAGATTGAGTATTGGTTGCATTAGATGCAACATTCGCATTGGATGCGAGCACTATTACCTAGGGATATGCAAGTGCCGTAAAAGGACTTGGCATAGTCTTTTGGGAACAGAGTGACTGATCAGCTTACCTAGCTATTTTTCTAAATAGCATATGATTGTCACATGAGTTTGGGTTTAAATGATTAGCCCATTAATGGCTCTTTGGGCTAGTGGGAGATTGTTGGACATGTGAGCCCACGGCGAGCCATTATGCAATAAATGTTATTGCAAAATATCATTCCCTGATCTGAAATGAAGAATAAATAATTTGCAATAGATCCCTCTGTACAATTAGGGTTATGTACCATGGCCATCTTAATGATCATACAGTTGTTGATTCAATTATTGAATCATAGAGGCTGGTGCTTGGATGAATATCTAAAGAGTTAGATTGATGACTCATCAAGCACCGTCAAATGATTGTTAAGATGTAATCTCCAGCCTAAGTAGGAGATGGTAATTCTTTCTCACATAGGCTGATACCTGACCGACCTCTTGATGTAGGTCCTCTGCATAGGAATAGAGATTCGGAGATGTCAGATTAGTTAGGTCAAAGAATTGACTTAATGAGATCGAGATAACCTAAGTCCTATGTTGAATGCTGTCACAACATAGGCACACATCCTTTGACCAGAGACAGATGTATTGCTATATGTCTGAGTATGTACATTTGACAGACCAATAGGTTGATGACCTAACCAAGGTCTATACACCGACGCCTTAGTGTGCATATAAGGGCATATGAGTAATACGATCTCTCAAAGGGATCATACATGTTCACTATTGAACCGGAAGACATGAGCTCACTCATGAGATATTGGGAAGAATCAAATTCCGTGCACGGTCGTCTCGCTTTAGAAGCTTGACTGAATTTGTAGGTTTGATATATACTTTTGGAAAGTATATGATCAAGACCCTAGGTATTATATATGCTTTTGGAAAGTATATCATCGATACCAAATCCCAATGATCAAATGAGAAACTTATTGATAAAACCCTGAAGAAGACAATATAAAATTGATCTTGATCTTCGGGTTGATCGTAGGTCTTCCAGTATGCAGGATGTACAGGTATTGGGAATACCTGAGGGTGATGTGATCATAAACGATTGTATATCCATGACGCTTCCATTCCGAGGGAGTGATGAAACATATCTGGATTTTAGTGACTCCTTTCAGTAGAGAAGCAATCTGATCTTAGTCCAAATGTTGGACATTGGTCTGAATGAGATTCAGATTCAATGAGAAGATTAGATTTGCGGTCTTGATTTAATCAAGCATTTGTGGAAGGTTCGTAAGATCTGGATTTGAGACGAGATCTCAACATCGAAGCCACTATACGTGGAACAATACAATCGCCATGTCCTTATCTCCAAGTATCTGCGGAGAAAGCACATTATTCTTGAAGGAGTTCAAGAATAAATCTTTTGATGAATTCTGTATCCAAGCATCGAGAAAATGGATAATTAAATATGATTTAATTATCGTGAATAATATGAATTTGATTCATATTATAAGAAGAAGATATATGAGATAATTAAATATGATTTAATTATCAAAGATATGAATAACGTGAATATGATTAATGTTATTTGGGCACATGAGAAAAGAGGTCCAAGATAATTAAATGAAATTTAATTATCAAGGATTAGAGAATGTGGATAATACTATCCATGATATATGTGTATTATAAATATGATTTATAATACATATATATATAAGAGAGAGAATTTATGTAAATATCATTTGTTAATTAATAATATGGATTGGATTCACATTAATTAATTAATTGGAAATGTAATGTACAAATTAGTTTGGGTTGTAAATGTGATTCACAATTTTTCAATAACATGATTGAAATATTCACAAATTAATTTAGAATTAATTTAGTGGATAATTATGTGATAATAGTTATCACAAATTATTAAGAGATAATATAATATAATAAAAAGGAGATAATAAGCCACCATTGATGAGGTGGCGTCACCCATGAAAAAGTCATGGGTAACACCCCTTTTTTAGGAGGTAATATTATTTCCATTTATTATCTTGATTAATCTCTTAACTAATTTATTTATGTTAAATTAAAAATGTGTTGATAATGTTGCAACATATATTTAATTTAATTATAAATAAATGTTGTTGGTTTTAACCAACAACAATTATAGCCATTGATTATAACATAGACCAAGCATGGCCATTGGATCTATGTGTCCCATGGATTGAGATCCATTGGATCCCAAACTAGTATAAAGGGAGGGCTAGCCTAGCCTTCCAAGGTACACATTTCTAAGAGTTGTACAAGGTTACAACTCTCTCTCTCTCATTCTCGACTAGGCTCTCTCTCTCTCAATTTCAAGTGGCCGTCCACTTTGTGTATTGAGGAGGAGAGAATCTTGCCTTCACCTTCGACGACTCGAGGATCTCCTTCTTCTTCGTGGCTACTTGCTCTAAAGGAAGACGACGGATTTCGTGTGACGAAATCAGGGGATCCATTGCTTGGATCTTCATCGAGGATGGCGGGGAGGAACGCGACTCATCATCGCGCTCGCAAGTGCATTCTTCGTGGATCAGACTTAAGACAGGAGGATCTCTTGTTTGGGATCTCACGATCGCAACCACGCTTCAAGAGGTATTCCTTATACTTTGTGGTTTGATGAAACGATCCGAGAAGTGTTCTCGTGATAATGTGGTTTCATCTTTAATTTTTAAAATTTTAATTTCTGCCGCATCTAGCGACTAGTGCGACTAGTTGCTCCGATTGCATGCGATGCGATCGACACGCTTCCGTGATGCGCTTAAGAATTCTCAGTATTCTTCATCCTCGTCCTCCCGTGCTCCTCCTTGTCCACCTTTCCGAGGGCCACGACCCAACGTCTCTTCTCTCTTCGATCACAGTGGATGGGGGAATCGACGATGCGAAGACTGTTGTGGCTCCGATGATGACCCATGGCCATGGTAGGCCATGATCTAGTGCCCTAGAGCACCATCGAGCTGCTCCAACTAGTCGTCGAAGTCCAACGAACACTAGAGTTCTACTTGGAGCTCAGCCTAGGCTGCCGCATTTTCCCTTGATCTTCAGGTAATCTTCCTGTCCTTTCCTTCATGTTTCTATTAATTAATTAGGCACATTTTCTCATCTTTACCTTCAATTAAACACTGCACCCGAGCTTCCTCGCACCTCACTCATCCTCGTGCTACACTTTGCCAAACGTCTCGATCCTCCACATCCCCAAGTCGCCTTGCCCACGTCCTCTTTGCCTCGTAGGAGAAGACAACCAGTGCCGATTCCCTTCTTCACCTGTATGTCCTTCTGTTCGCCTCATTTCACTCACTTGTACAACATCTGCATGCTCCGGCTAGACCCTCCAACAATTGCAGGTGTTCGTCTTCATTGGCCGGAGCCTCATCGGAGCTGACTTCTCAAGCTCTGCCTCCAGCATACGAGCATCGCTAGCCTCCTCCATGCAGTCCGACATATTACTTGGGATGGAATGTTGGCCTCCAACCTTCCAGGAGCCGCCATGGATCTTCATCACATGTAGAAGACAAAGGTAGAGCTCATGCAGCTTTGCCGGATACCTCTTTGCGCCGCCAGCTAGCGGTTGAGGAGCATGCACCATAACATAGAGGTGTCGTTGAATGACGCCCCAACCGAGCCCATCCAATGACTCATAAGAAGTCGCGTCAATTCATCCGAGGCTTGGAGATTTGCGTAGTCCGAGCCGACATTCGAGACAAACCAGTGCACTTTGGTCATGTGAGGGCTTGGAAAATTGTAGGGGTTTCTTGCTGTTTAACCCAAAAATCGGTGATCTTAAGTTCCACACAAGGCGGGAACTCAGTCGCTGAATCGACCACGCGAAATCCAGATTAAAACAACAATTAACCCACGACAAATATATCAAGCAATGAAAGTAAATGTGCGGAGTTAAAATTTATTATAACTCTACAACAAGATGTGTATAGTGCAAGTATGTGTAGAGGTCGAACACAGGGAGCAGACAGGTAGAACGAGGCACTAAGGCTAAAAAATGTGTGTGAAAGTGATCAAGTGTCTACTATGCTATTTTTTGTGGGTTTTTAATTTTATATTTTTTTATTTAATTTTTAATTTTATATTTTTGTATTTTGATTTTTAATTTACTGATTTTTATATTTTCTTTTATATTTTATATTTTTATATTTTCTTTTTCCAATAATAGAATATATAAGAAATGTAATAAAAGGGAGAAAGAGATATTTATAAAAGTAGATAAAAGTATCCAAAAATTAGCAAATAAAGTCTTTTTGGTGTTTTTATACTTTTTTACTGTTTTTGTGATTTTGGGTAATTTTTAGAATGTTTTTGGTATTTTTAATTAGCAAAATAAAGAAAACAGTAGCAAAACTGCAAGGCTGAAACTAAAATGGAGAAATAAAATAGAAAACAGTAACAAAAATTCTCCAAGTTAATTTTCAGTGAAAGATAATGAAATAAGGAAATTTTAGGCATAAAGTTTGTATTTTTAGGGATTTTGTAGAATTTTTAATATTTTTATAGAGGTTTTTAGATTTTTGTACTTTTTTTGAAGTTTTCTTTTGTATTTTTTAATGATTTTTGGTCTGGAGATAAAACACACTAAAGGTAACAAAATATATTTTTCTGGGATTTTTCTGGAGAGTTTTTATATTTTTTGGTATTTTATAATGCAAACAGTGCTGAAAATGGCTGTTTTTGATTTTTAATAAATATAAAAATGCAGTAATTATAAAAAATAAAAATATGGTGATAAACTACACTACAGCAGGAGCTTAATGTGATTTTTGGAGAATTTTTTGGGGTTTATAGATGCATGCATAAAATACAAGCAACAAAAAGAAAAAGCACACTGCCAGGGGTATATGCGTAATTATCAGAAAATCCAAGGGCCTGTGCGTAATTTTTACAGCAATATTATAACTAAACATACACCTTTCAAGAGCAAAAAGAAATACCCCAAAACAATAGGCCCTTGGAGGAAAAATAGCCAGGCGCACGTGCTCACGCACGCGCGCTTCGCTGGCAAGGGCGCGGGAGTAATATCGAAAAGTCCAGGGGTGGTTTTAGTAAATATTACAAAATAATATAACAGCTGAAGAAAGGTTCGGAACTAATAAGACATTACAGAAAAACGTGGGAGAAATACCGCAAAATTCCCACAAATGGGCGCTGGCGGACGGCAGATGTGTGGTCACTTATACACGTGTCCGTGCAGGGCGCCCCGATGCCCCTTCGATTCGACGCCCCCGATTAAACGTTGGGCGGGCGATCAACGGATGGAGGGGTGGCGAGATCGGACGGGCGCTGCTACTCGCCAAGAACAAGCCACGATCGAACGAGCGCCAGGCCCTTTGGATGAACGCACGAAGAACACTTGCTGGGGCTCGTTCGATCGGCAGAACGGGACAACTCCGACCTCCACGACAGCGGCTAGGATGATCAGATACAAGCTGGGGCGATTCCGCGTCAGTTGGAGGGGTCGACCGGGTCCGGGGCTCAATGGCGGAGCCCTGGAGCGTTTATGCACCTGGAGCGTCTCTCCAAGCAAAAAGGAGAAGCACAGGAGCCTCCCTTTGGTCCTGCAAAAGTCAAGCAAAACGCAGCAGCAACCAAAATTTGCAGAACCTAGCTCGTGGAAATGAAAAGTTGGCGACGTGAATGTGAGGGTGGTGGCTCGCCGGAGCGGGTCCGGTGAACTTCGAAGGTGGACGTGAGAGGTTGCGGAATGCTAGGTGAGTTAACAAACAAAACGCTAAAGGTACTGGCTAGCTAATGAGCAAAAGAAACAACACAAAAGACGCCCTCAAGCAGTGATGCACTGCGAGGCATGGACCTCGATGGCGGCGGCCGGAGGTGGAGGATGGAGACGCCCAAATCAACGTGCAAATCGCCGCCTTGCTGGCTGGAGGTGGTGCTGTCACCACCACCAGTCCGGAGCTCAAGGAAAGGGGCCAGGAACGGGTCAAAATGGGGTTCAAAGTCAAGAGGAAGGATGGGGTCGGTTTTTGAAACATGGTGGAGACGGCTCCTTCGACGAGGTGCACGAGGCGCGTCAGAGGCCCAATCCCCAAGATAATCAATGGGCGAGTAAGTTCAATGGTAGGGGAGAAAAACTCGTGAAGGAATCGACCCCAAATGGCGAAAGGTGCGGCCTCCAAAAAATCCGCGAAATCCAAGAAAACTCATCTCTGACAACAGCCCAGGTGTTGGGCAGAGAGTTGACCGAGGTCAACTCTCCTAGCCCCCTGGTTGGTCCACGTGGACCAACCAGGAAAAACCTGGAGAAAAAGATTTCTAAAATCAAATTAAAATAGCAAACGATTTTATTGATTTTTAATTATAAAATAAAAAATGTTTATTATTTTATGAATTAATTTATGGTGATTTTTATTTATTTTTATGAGACGTATTTTTACAAGTTTGCATTTATGCCCTTTATAGTATATATATCTATATATTTAAGTATTCAATTTTTATTTAGGTATTTTTAATATTATTATTTTTATTTATGATTTTATAAAATTATAAAGTACTTTTATCTACACAAATATATTTTTATTTTATTTTTATGAAAAGTTTTGTATATTAAATAAAATATAAAGGTATAATGTATAGGTATGGATATAGGTAGTGTACCTATGTATTCTATATATGTTCATTTTTATTTTTATTTTTCTTTGCCTTTTTATTCTGATTTTAATATACATAATTATTATAAGTAATATATAAAATTATAAGAATAATAAATAAATAATAAATTGAATATTTTAATCTGTACAATGTACAATGAGGGTCCAAAACTCAACTTTCAAACCATAGCTCCGCCAAATGCAAAACCACCGCCATTAAATAACTTATTTTCTTCTATATACAATTAAAGGTGAGTATGCTGCATTTGGAGTTTTCATTTGTGAGATACGGGTCTGGGAAGTTGGGATTCTGGATTTTTATTCAGAGCATAACTTTTTATCTGTACATTATTTTTCGGTGAAATCAATTTTTTATTTTTCTTTATTAATTTATCTACAACTCTCATGTACAAAGTTTCTTTATTTGATGCACAAAAAGTGGAACCAAAAATAGGTCCCAAAAAGAATCAATGGAAGATATAGGTATTTACACTGCATTTTGGCCCTTATCTCCCCCTACTTTATTCCTTGTCGACCTATTCATCAAGATGCCTAGGTTTCGGGGTTTCGGGTCATAAAATATTTACAATATTTTATTCTTTTTCTTTTCTTTTCTTTATTCTATAATTTTAGTCACTAAAAACCGCATTTTATACAATATTTACACACATATACATGAATGCTAAAATGCATGAATTAGCTCTATTTACACGCATTTACTAGGGTTTTTAAGGCCAAAATGATAGAATAAAGATGATGAAACGTGGCTTCATCATCCCCCTATACTTTACCTTTGCTAGTCCCTAGCAAACACTTATGCAATAAGTGCAAAAAGAAAAAGAAAGAAAAGAAAAAGAAGAAAATTAGATTAAGTTTAATTATCGAACTTGTCTTCGCAAAATCAAAGTTTGGAGCTTAAGTCGGACCTTTGGAATTTTAGTGCGGTCGGAACCTTAATGAGAACCAAGTTTGAAATCCAACAGTCCTTGAGAATCCCAAAACTCTGTCCAAGTCTCCTCAATAGCCAGGTCAGAAATACTTCAACTCATACGCAAACTCTTACGACTATGAGTCTGACTCGTACAGTGTAAGTGATATGTAGCTCCCTACCTCAGAAGTGACAAAGAAACAACCTCCCCCAACCTGGTAACTCTAATGCCTCGGTCTAGCAACTCTTTCCTCGAGAAGCGGGGTATTCCCTTCTAAGTTCAAGTGCAACCGGCTCAAAAAGAGGGGGGATAAGAGGTATAGACTTTTGGGAGCTCAACCAGTGTAGCTAAGTCTCCCGCTGCAAGCTTCATGAGATGTAACATGGATACCATAAGCTTTTGCTTTATTGGACTATATATACTCCGGTGGGGTTATTAAATTTTCAATCCGTCCCACCACTTTTTTGGAGTTCTTTTTGCATTTTTTTCTTTTTTTTTCTTCTTTTTTTTAATTGCATCTGTACAACATATCTACATGGTGCAGCATATATACAAGAAATTTCTTCTTGAACCAGTAGACTATCCCTCTTTTGAATCTTATTGCAACCCACGGCTTCTGTCTTTAGCCTTCATCACCACTAGACCAAGTTGAGGCGCACTTCCTTCACTATAAGAAGAAGAGAGGTTCCGCCTAGAAGTACTACCCTCATATGCTACCCCAAGCCAAAGGAGACTGCCTCCTCACCACCTCATCCGTGGAGAGCTATGTGAAAGGTGCAGGTGTCCAAGTTAAGTCATTATCAACAAGAGTCGTGCGTGTGCTCCGAAATACTCTACTTAGGCAGTCAAGAATCCATTGAACCAAGTCCCGTGATCCTCAAAGAATTAAGTCAACTAGACCTGAAGTACCTCAAACCCAGTTCCTATAAGGTTCCTGTTATTAGGTAGATTTTAAGGTCCAATCAAGCTCCATTCTCCGGATTTTACTTAGACTTGTTCAACTATCAAACTCAATCCGAAAAATGCTCATGCCATGCAATGCAAGAAATATTTTTGTGATACAATTTTCAAGATTTTGAACTTTTTATGGATTTTTGAAAAGATAATGATGATGCATGCAGATGCATTTTTTGTATTTTTCAAAAAGATTTTTCAAATGTTTTTTTTATTTTAAATTTTGCACATGTTTTTGGAATTTTTGAAAACAAAAGATTTTTGGCTGAAAACTAGGTGAAAAATATGTACACGAGCGTGCTTCTTATATTTACAAGAAATGGATTTTAAGAATTTACAGGGTAAGTGGTCAATTTTATAAGTACATATATATATAGTGGATTTTAGTGTGATGTAAATATTCCTCAAACTTATTTGACACAAGCTTTTTCACATGATTTTTTTGAAAACTATAGTCCAACATAGTTTTTACAAACATTTTTACAAACATGTACACACATTTGAAAATCATTTTGCAAAGGCTTTCAAAACAGTATATATAGGTTTTTCAAATATTTCTGCAACCATTTTTCAAACCATTTGCAAATCATTTTTCAAACATTTTATTTCACACAAAGAAAAGAAGTTTTACAAACCACACATTTTTACAAAGGTTGAAAACATGTAACAAAATATTTTCAAAATAGTTTTTAATAGACTTAGGCACTTGAAATTGACTTCATTTTTATGGCTCAATTATCTTATTTATGTAGGGAATATTTGCATAGTTTTACATTTGCATCATGTTGCATTATAAAAACCAAATAAAAAGTGTCTTCATCTGTCTGCATCATGCTTCTTTATGCGATGACCTATTAGTAGTTATTAATTCATCACTTGAGCTGAGAATTAGGAGTCTAATAATTACTTAAGAGGATCGTGTCCCTGAGTTCGACCTTGAGCTTGCCCAAGTAAATAAATTTGATCTCTTATGCTTAATTGAAAAATTGATGAAGTGGTTTTTGATCTATCCAATTTTGCTCAACTGCAATGAAACTCAAATGTTAATTCGGACACTATTAATAGGGCCAATTTTGGATTCGTCAAATGGTGTCGTTGCCAGGGAACACGACTCATTTTTTGCTTTATTTAGATTTTTACTCTTTGATTAAGTGATAGTTTCTAACTATTAGGTCAAGTCATTCATTTCATTAGCATTGTGTTGATAATTCTCTGACATCCATCTAATGAATGCTTATTATGGTAGGGATCCTTAGCGATCAAGGAGGTAAGGAGCAGGAGCTCCCACTGCGAGGAACCGTAGAAGCACCATTACAAAAATACCACTACCAGCACATTATTTTTAAATATTCAAAGATTTTTGCACATATTCCCTTGGACTTTTGAAATGTGTTCTATAATACATTTTGTGTTAATTTAAATTATATTTAAGCCCCTACCAGAACAATTGATTTTATTTATTGTATTTTGATCATTAAAAATAGTATTTTATGTATAAAAATTATAGGGAAAATATTTAAAGTGCCTAGAACTGTTTTAAAACACATTTATTTTTCGTGAGGCAACCAAAAGTATTTTCCTATTTGAAAATACAATAACAGTGCATTTTCTCCTATTTGCATATAAAATACATTAAATTATAAAATATTTTGAAAAATTCCAAAAAATAGAGTATATATATTATTGTATTCTACAACTCCAGATCAAAAATAACTATAAAATACAAAATAAAAATATTAAAAATTGAAAATATCAAAAAACTTATAAATATTATTTTATCCAAAAATATTAGTTTCCATTTCTTAATTTTATCTATATTGTATATTACATATTAAAAATAGTTTTGAAAATTTTTGAGATATTTATCTATTTTTAAATTCCATAACAATCTGGCATGTTATTTTAAGTGACTATTTGACATTTTTAATCAATTAAATATATAAAAAATTAGCAAAAAAATAAAAATCAACAATAATAGAGAGAAACTTAAAATTCCAATTTTTTATTTTTTGACTATATATAGGTACATCTATAAATATACAACCTCATATATACTTTATATATATATATATGAGGAAAGGGAGCCTACTTTGTGAAGTAGGTAACCTTACCTACTTCACATCCAATTTTTACAAATATTTTTATTTTTTTTTTAAAAATGCCACTGTGGATTTTCATAATTATATCCCTCTAATATGTCATTCAAATTTTATTAGAAACGGAGACTCCTACGACCTTCATCCAGAACATGTAAAATACAACAAATCTGTGACCGTTAAAAAATGACTGTCTAGATGGAGGCCGTAGGAGTCTCTGTTTCTGATAAAATTTGAATGACATATTAGAGGGATATAATTATGAAAAGCCATGGTGGTATTTTTGGAAAAAAATAAAAAATTTTGCAAAAAATGAAATGTGAAGTCGGTAAGTTACCTACTTCACAAAGTAGGCTCCCTTTCCTATATATATATATATATATATATATATATATATATATATATATATATATATATATATATATGTATATGTATATATGTATATATATAGTCGTACTATATATTACCTATAATCATTCTTAATATTTATAACTACCTATAACTATTTAAAGATCCTTAAAATAAAAAGGATTGCACTTAAGGGTAATTTTTGATATATATATATATATATAATATTTATTGGAAAAATGGGGCTGCCCCCACCACATTTATCGTTATTTTTTTTGAAAAATATCATCATATATATATACATATATTCGTCCCTATATCCCTCCTATATGTCATTCGAATTTTGTCAGAAACAGAGACTCCTACGGCCTCCATCAAGATGGTGTCGATGTAAAAAATCCTGTTACTGTTAAAAAATGATTGTCTGGATGGAGGTCATAGGAGTCTCTGTTTCTGATGAAATTCGAATATAGGAGGGATATAGAGATGAATATACATTGTGATATTTTAAAAAAATGAGAAAGTTTGCGAAAATGAGATGGGGCAACCTTGTTGGCTGCCCCTAGAGGGCAACCACATATAACCCATATTTATATGCTATAAAATTAGGAAAAAATGGGGCTGCCCCCGCCCCAATTTTCGGAGTTTTTTTATTTTTTTGAAAAATAAAATCATGTATATTCATCCTATATCCCTCCTACATGCCATTCGAATTTCGTCAGAAACAGAGACTCCTACGGCGTCCATCGAGATGGTGTTGATTTAAAAAAATGCTGTTATCGTTAAAAAATTACTGTTTGGATAGAGGTCGTAGGAGTCTTTGTTTCCGACGAAATTCGAATGATATATAGGAGGGATATAGAGATGAATATAAATGGTGTTATTTTTCAAAAAAAATAAAAAAAATTTACCAAAATAAGGTGAGGACCTGCCACATATGACCCATATAATTATTATATTATTATATCCTTCTTCCTTTTCCTCTCTCGTCCCTTCATGTTTCTCTTCCTTTCTATCCTTCTCTTATCAATTCCTCCGTTCCTTTCTCTGTTTCGATCAAATTTCTAACCAAATCCACACTGAATTCCTATAGCTTTGTCCTTCGCCGCTGCTAGCTCGTCCGCACATAATTTCCACTCATACCGCTCATAATTTGTATTCTATTCTAGATCGAGCCATCGAGCTCGAGTCATCTGAAAGCAAATGCAAGTGCAGCTGCATAATCTGGAGTCTGATCGTTAATCGAGCCATTGGAGAAGACAATACACCTAAAGGATCTCGAAGCACCTGAGTTGAATCACAGATCTGAGGTCCCTTGCCTCTGATCATCTTCGCACCCAGAGGTGACGAACAATCAATTGAGCACCTAATTTACACGAACACCTGGAGCCAATTCATTCTAATCGCAGGTATCCTTCATGTGATTTGCATGTTTTAATTGTAAATCCACATTGATTGTTGCAGATTCGATCAACTGGAGCAGCAGCAGATCATCCACCGCCGCTTGAAGCGACCAAATCCGAGCATCTAGAGCTGGAGGCGAGATACCGTTGATGGAGGTCCTGCACTTGCATATTACCTGGAGCTCAAAACCGACAAAGAACAAGTTTCAGGCCCGAGCACCGCCGATCGAGAATGCTCTGTCCGATCGAACACGCATCACATGAAGCAAAGATCTAGAAGCATTGCCGATCTGATCTGAGTTGAGAAGCTTCTTCTGCAGTGGACGATAACACCAGAGATTCGATCGAGATTGGGCTCGCTTCCGACGAAGAACTCCACCGTCTTGAGCGATTGGGGAAGAATTGAGTACTCCCTGAAGATTAATTAAGGGATTTTTACATGACAGATCCTATAAACTTTTAAAATAACCTCTACGACCTTTTACACAACGTAATTACCCTATCTAGGATGGAACATTGGGTCAGGCCGGGCCGAGCCCGACCCTGACCCGACCCGCAAAAGTCTGAGCCCGGCCGGAACCCGATGTACAAGTGGGCCGGGTCCGGATCTTCATATTTGAAAATTATTATGCTCGGGCCGGGTCGAACCCGAACCCGAAGTACAAATGAGCCGGACCTGGGCCCTCATATTTCAATCATATTAGAACTAAATTAAGGGACACAGATTTATAGTTAAAATACATCCAATATTTCCTTCAGCCATCAATAGTAATATTATATAGTAACAATACATCCAATATCATGTGTTATGGATGAATTATATCCATAAAAATAAATTAGAATCAAAGTGCAACTTCATGGAATCAAAATAAGTGTGGGTTGAGCGCGGCCCGAGCCCGAGTCCGACCCGAACCCGAGCCCGATCTCGCAGGCCTTGGGCCGGGCCCGGGTCCTCAGTTTGCTGAAAAAAGCGGGCCTCGACCCAGCTCAAGGCCCATGAAAAATGGATGGGCTCGGGTCGGGCCTTCCCGAGTTGGGCCGGGTCGAGTCCAATGCTCCATCCTAACCCCATCGACCTTGTAAATTACCCCAAGAACCTTCGTGGGTTTCAAACAGATTACCCGAAGGGTTCATGGGGCAAGAGTTGACAAGTTTACGGGATCCAAGGATGAATTAGGTTGTTTCAAAGATCGTCGAGGTGATTGACAAAGTTTATAGGGTTTGCTAGGTAAAAATCCCATTAATTAATAGTCGTTCGATGGGCTTTGATCCGATGGTTGGCCATCAGCACCGCCCAACTTCTTAAGCAGGTCACGCGCTACTCACGCGGGGACGAGATTTTTGCGGAATATTTACAACGTTTCCCTCAATTTTACTGTAAAACATGAATAGGTCCCCGTACAGGTGCAACAGGTGTGAGACACATGATTTCTAGTTATTTTGCAGATGTACCCTTGATTTTTATTGGTATTCCAAACATGTGCATCCATGTGCTGAAGAATCACGTGAGCACGCCCCACACGTTTTTATTTTCACGCACCCCATATTTTTTAGGAACTACCAATAAACTGTTTGTACATAGTTTATTAAATGAATAGTACTATATTCTTTTTAAATAAACTACCGTCTATAAAAATATAATAAAAATACATACTATTATACTATGAACATTACGAAATCCAATTTCAAAAATAAGAGTGTTTTCTATTTTAATAAATCGAAAAGCAACAAAAAATACACAAACATTAAAAATACATAAAAATATAAAAATACCACTAAAAAATCCATATTAAGTATACATTGTATATTCTACTATATTTTACACAAAAACCAAAAAATAAAATTAAATATTAAAATCCAAAATAATCGAAAAACATAAAACTTCAAAATTTCATAACTAATTCAACAAAAATCATAAAAATACATATAATACCTTGTTGGAAAGATATTTTCACTACATTCTAGTGAAAAATTCAAGATATTTTCCTATGTTTACTATTTTAAAATAGAAATTACTTATTAGTTTTGTATAAAAACCTTATTTTCAACTTTAAAAATAATTCAAAAGCCATAAAAATTCTAAAAACCACTCAACATATATAAAGCGGTATAACAAATTAGAAACAAGCAAACATAAAAATTAAAATCATATAAAAACTATAAAATCCAATCATATATTTCTTTACTTATAGGTATATAAAATCACAAAAATAATACAAAATTCATAGAATCTAATAAAATTAAAAAAAATAAAAATAAATAAAAATTAGGAAACCCTCAAAGCTTAGATACTCTTCTATATTACCTTAGTTTCCAAAATTAGCCTCCCTAAGTTTGGCACTCACGTACTTATCACTATACACATTATATAAATAAAAACAAACTCTCTTATAATTTCAACTGGTCACCACAACGATAGTTGTCTAACCTTTTTAGACGACTCGATCGATTTGATTTTCCATTCGTGGTGAAATATTATATATGATACTAAGTTTAATATATAAATACTTTTTCGGTGGCTTTTTCATTGGATATTTATACATGTCATTACTATTTTAACAATGATTAGAGGAAAAGTCAATAAATAATTGCTATTATATGATTCATTTCTAGTAATATATCAACAAAAACTTTATTGGTCGTGAATTTTAAAGAATCAAGAAATAAATAATATTAATTCTTATATATTAAGTTGCGGAAGTTATGATAACTGATGTTAATTATTGACAATCTTAAACCAATTTTGTCGTAGTGAGATTGACAAATTTAAAGAAAATATAAAGAGAAAGAATGCACAAAATCACAATATATATAGCAGTTTGCCAATATGATTACTCCATTGTGGTTCAAGCAAGGACTTCTTTGAGTTATCTCACCAAAAATAGTACCGAAGTAAAATGAGGGATGACTCCTAAGTAAGGATGCAAAAGGTCGAATACAGATACAAATATATGTATAATCATATCTTTACCCATTTTAAAATACGAATACGAATGCGAATAAGAATATTGATGGATGTGAAAAATATGTATCATACCCTTAAAAACGAATACAAATGTAAAACGAATACGAATCAAATATGGATACTAACACAAAATATTTAATAGATTAATTAAAATCTACATGTTTAGAATGGTTTACACATAAAATAGATATAACATATATAGTAATTTATAACAATTATATCGAAAATGGTGAATGCAATCATAAAATGTTGTTCCAGATAGTTATAAATAAATTTATGACTATACTTATGTGCGAAAATGAATATATAAATACGATTGCGAATATTAACGAATTTCAAATTGATATCTATATCCGCATCTATTTTAAAACGAATACGAGTACAAATGTCAAAATATATACAAAACGAATACGTTAGCGGATCAGATACACGAATATATTCACATTGTTTTCATCCATACTCTTAAGTCCCCAATTATATTGTAATGGCAGAGTTACATGTTACATGAACTTACCAATATACCACTTGTGCAATTGGATCGACTAGATTGATTCGACATATATAATTTCAGTAAGTCTTCGTGAGAAAACCCAACTGATATGACTTAAAACCTAATCATTCTTTTTGAAAACCATCGAATTGCCTTCATCAGAAATGGCAACGGTTATTACAGGACGCGGCATAAATGGAAGCTTGATACTTAGTACAATTGAGACATTTCTTCGGGAGGAAGAAAACATAGTCTAAAAATTATTCATGTCCAAGCAAAGAAAAGAAAACTAGATTCAACGTGACGGAGGAGGCAACTTCATAGATGGCGGGGGGTGCGGCGTGGGATCCATTATATCTTCACTTCCTGACTGTCAATCAAAGAAACAAAATAGATATGTTTAGCTTTGGGAAAATAAATTTCGTAATGCTAATGAAAGACAATATACTTGATTAATGAAGGATAAAGAATCAGGTTAAGTGATCAAAGAAGAACACATCGTTTCTATCACTATTTTTAAGGGAGGATGGGAGACATACAAAAATAAATTTCTGTCACTCTTTTCTAAGTTGTGCTCTTGATCTAAATTGAACATAGGTTCGCGTGACCAGATAGAGATCAAGTATGCTCTTGATCTTTATCCAAAAGCGCACATTAATGGTAATACAGTATAGATTAAACAGTCAAATCAGATATGTATGTAAGTTTAGGATTCCGGTCTTCATCAACAATAGACTACTCTAGTACTAGATGAAGAAATGATGTCCTGGAAATAATATGCATATATATACTCTACAGAAAGCCTACTGAGGATATGAGACATCCATGATGCCGGTAGTAGATTAATCTAATTCTTATCACATGTAAAGCTCCAACGTTATTGCAGACTATCCATTAAAACTAATCGTGCTAAGAACACATGATATATAAACAGAAACACAAGTAAATCTGAAGTTAGAATCCAAGTCATTGAATCCCCAAACTCTTACTGCAAATGGATGCACAACTTCCCATCGAGTGTTGAAGAAAAATGCCTGGTAATAATACAGGCCGGTAGGGAGGGCTCCATCTGTTTACTCATGTCCCTTCTCGTGATGATCATATGCTAGAACCTGTTACAGCTTAATAAACAGCAGAGTTTATGCCAACAATCATAACTAGTAAATTGCAACTATTGAACAAAAGCATTTGGTACAGAAGATCAGAAAAGAGAAGAGCAAGAGAAAGAGGGAGCTCCCTTCAGTCCAAGCACAGAAGAAAAGGTTTGAATCATCTCCCGCATCATTCACTCATTCACTGAGCTCTGCAACGTCACTGCCACCACATGTAACTCTGATTTATATGCAAGGTTTATGTGAACAACTGCACATATGATACCTATCTGAACATCCATCATGCAGGCACTGAGTGTGTGAATGAATGAGTCGGCAGCTAATTCAAATCCTAGATACCTCCATGAGTGGACTGAAGGAAGCTCCATCAAACACTTAACCCACATCAGAGTTAGAAAAAGGCGACGAGAATGAAGGCCTTTTGAACTGTGGAGAGATCACAAATGGAACCCTAAATAGGGAGCCAGTCTAAACTAGGACCGGAGGGCTATTCAATGTATCTATAGTGGAAACCCTAAAAAATATATTCTCGGATGAAGAAAAAAAACCCTTAATAAGAGGAAGAGACCATCAAAATTGGTGTCAGTCTGCAGCCAGACAGTGCCAAAGGACGTCTGAGTCGACAGTATTACAAGGAACAGTTTCAATAGATCGAAGTGCGAGTCGAAGCTCATTAGACTGCGATGGAATCACAAGCTTTCCTCGGAATCACAAGCAAAACAGTGACAACTGACGAGGGGGAAAAAAGATTAACTGGGCGTCAGGAACGCTTTTCGTTTGTTTAATGAGACTACTACTATATTCAAACATTGGCACTCAAGAATAAACTATAATAAATATATATGAAAGTAGAGATTACCTGCAGATCGATCTGCAGGAGAATGAAAAAACATCTGAACTAAGAAACACATCCCCTTATTTAAAAACACAAACGCTGGCTCTCCAACAGACCAAATAATCAAAATCATCAAATAAAGGAAGGCAAATCCACTAAAACCTCCTAAATAAATAAAGGCAGTCATACGGTTTCTTGGTGAAAAAAAAATCAAAATAATGGCAAACAGATTGCACTGGACCTCGAAAAACTCTCGTCAGGAGAAAACAAGAGACGGATCAAGTGAGATTATGCAAGTTGCATGGCATTGAGCTGAACAAATCTGGCCTCACCCTTGCCTGCAGAAAAACACATGAATCTGACATGTAGAAAGAAGCATGATATCACAGAGACCAAGAGATTGTTTTTTAGGGCAGGAGTTCCGGGAAGTGCCAATGACTGAAAGCAGATAGCAAAGGTTTGAGCTGAACAGATCAACGAATCTACCTATTTATCTATTTGCGGAGCAAAGACAGGCCATGTTGGGGAAGGACCAAGTAGGGATAGCAGAGATGAGGTGTGGTATATTTAATGTTGAAGGCAAATGAAGCAAGCGATGTAGGGTTTGACGGATGGTTCCCTATATGTGAAGTCCTCAATGAACAGTAGGGGTCCAACGGTCGGGTAATAATTGGATGGAGATATGTGTTCTTATATTTATCCGTAATTAAATCATGTTTTGAATAGATATCCCAATGTTTAATTACACGAGGACAGATGAAGAGGTCATCAGCAGTGGCGGAACGTTTTACCAAAAATAATTTGAATCCAATTCGAATATTGCATATAAAAGTGCAACTCTAGATAAATCTATGACAAAAACATTGTAAGATGCTAGCAATGTTCTGAATAAAAATGTTGACAGCTGAAGCTATATTCATTCAGTGCCAGTAAAGATATTAAATGATAATCATTTGTTTGATTAATTCAGTTACTAAAGTTTTCTTAGTATGGATTGAGATATATGGACTCCCAAAATTCTATATAAGAAGAGGTAATCCTTGCTCTTCGACTTAACGCAATCTCGACGATGTCTCTCTTTCACATTCTCACACCAACTCTCTTCATTCTCTCCTTGAGTGGCCATCCACTCTCATAGAGAAGTACACCTTCGTCTACGTGCCCGCTTTGACGACTCTTGGATCTCCGTATTCTTTGGTGTGTGGCGCTCGTGAAGAAGGCGTTCAATCTCGTGAGTCAAGATCAGTAGATCCATTGCTTGGGTCATCAACTTGGATTGCGAGAAGCACGTGACTCATCCCCGCGCTCGCAAGCGTCTCCTTCGACGGATCGAACTTGAGACAAGAGGTCTCTTCCCTTAGAGGCTCGATCGCAACCACACTCCAAAAGGTATTCCTATATCTTTGATGTAGTTAGATGAAATGATCCAAGAAATGTTCTTGCATCATTATTTAAAAATTTTAAAATTCCATTGCACTGAGCAACTAGTGCGACTAGTCGCTCTTGATCATATATGATACGATCATCATGTTTCCATGATGCACTTGAGGACTATTCCATATCCTTCAAGTGGTATCAGAGTCATTTGTTGGATGTTTTTTGGATACGATCCATAAACCTAGGAAGATTTGGGCTCGTTAGGGTTCGTGAAAATTTTTATCACATTTCAATTTTCACAGCCCTATTTTGTGATAAATTTCGGACCTGTTTAAAATATTTAAACATGAATCTATCCCATGGATAATGTTCCTAATTAATTAAAGAAATCGTGGAATTTGAGTTTGCATGATTTAGAATCCGATAAATCTAGTTATGATCTTTTTAATAAACATATATCCACTGTTTCAGGGGTAGCGAATCATGACATAATCAAGGGGTTAATTATTATTTTAAAACGTCTAGAAATGCGGATTAATAACTTCCATTCTGTGTTAAATCAAATTAGAAAACTATAAAAATTTATTTTTCTTGATTTGAATTTAAAATGAATGAGATATACTAATTTTAGTTAGTGATGATCATTGTTGAAAATTGCAATCTTCATCAAGAACCTTATGATTGTCATTTAAGAAACTAGTGAAATTAATGATTAATTTCCTTGAATAATTATGGATAATATTTGGAAAATGTTTGATAATAATTGTTTCCTTAAATAACATTTCCGTAACCAATAAATGCTTGGATATGATCTAGATCACCAATTGGTTACTTGGTACACTTCATCAACATGTTACTTGAATAGGTTTTGAGAATTGGTTTGGAAAATTGCCTTATAATCAAAATGGTTTTGATTATTACTATGCGGTATAATTTCAGTTGAAAAAATGATGAACATCTCACGTACATAATGATCAATTTGGCATTATCCTTTCCTGAGGTGGATAGGGTGTCTAGGTGGGGAGTGTTGGGATTGCAGGTTGCATCATGTGCGGTATGTCCCACTCCCGTCGGTACTGGCCATGACAGAGGGTGGGGACTCGATAATTCTGGAGAAATCATGATCAAGTAATATGTACTTTGATATAATACCATTCTTTTAAGTAACAATCAAGTTTGTTGATTAAATTAGATTGATAATTGATTTAATATGATTAAATTGATTATATCTAATTAAAACAATCTATTATGAATAGATGTGTAATATCTTGGAAGAATTAATTACATGGATATGATTCATGATAATTAATTAAAATTTGAATATGAGGTGGAGGATCACATAAGTGACATCGATGGTCTCTCGTCAAGGCGAAAAGTTTCGCCGTCAGATATTGTATGTAGGAGACACATGTTCGAAGTGACATCTCCTAAATACAAGCCATTTTGATCGGGCTCTTCGATTCTCGAAAGAGTAAGGACTTATATATAGTGACCCCAATATCAAGTCCTCATATTATTGCGATGATATTGGATTGCATATGGTGAGTTTTAATCCTGTTGATGGTTGGTTCAATTAATGACGGGTCAACATCACCTTAGGGGTGGTGGGCTTAGGATTAAAGATCGAATTAGGAAATGCAAGTTGGATTTGCAAGGGGGAATGTGTTCTCACTTCTCTTTATCCGAGTCACAAGTTCTCCTGTTATTGGGATGTGACAAATGTGAAGAAAAGATCCTAGTTCTTTCTTGGGATATAGTGGTAAGTATATCTCTTGCTTTGAAAGTGATTAAGGGAATGAGATTTTAAAGTTGACAAGGAAAGACTAATTTGATTAAAAATTATTTAATCAAATATTTATAATTGAATATATAATTATTTATATGTTCTAATATAGTGCATTCTTAATTTCAGAAAATGAAGTCCATGAAACCACTTGGCAAGCTTCTGAAGGTCAATCAGTTGACCGGATCAAATTATTCGGATTGGATCCGAAATTTAGATCTTGTCCTTTCCGCTGAGCGTATTTCCTATGTGCTATCAGAGGACAAGTATGCATATCTAAATACTTTGAAAGAAATCCCATTTAATGAAAAATATGATGAAGATCATAATCTGGAAAGATGTTATATTTTGGGTTCATTATCCAATGTGCTTCAGAAGCAACATGTGGAAATGAACACTTGCCAAGAGATCATGTTGAATCTGAAAGAAATGTTCGGTGATGTGAACCACACACAACGTTATAATATAATAAAAGAACTTATTCGCTGCAAGATGTAGGAAGGGACTTCTGTCAGAGAACATGTACTCAAAATGTTTGGGTACCTCTCTAAACTGGAAACCATGGGAGCCTTCATGGATTTTGACATGCAGGCTGATTTCATTCTGTTGTCACTCCTTAAGTCTTTCAACAACTTTGTGATCACGTTACACATACACAAAGTTTATTTTATTAATGATGGCCTATTGGTTGCATTAAAGTCTGCTGAAGATATAATGAAGAAGGATGGCCCCTCTGGCAGTGCAATGGTTGCACAGGTCAAAGGAAAATATGGTCGGAAGCATGATTCTCTGAAGGGCCGATCTAGAAGAGAAAGAAGAAGAGTCAAGGAGTTAGCTCATCTACTAATGCATCCACTCTAATAACATCAAAGAAAATGATGTCTATCATCACTGCAAGAGCCGTGGCACTGGAAGCGAAATTATCCAGATTATCTGAAGTCGGTAGACAAAGGTAAAGCCCCGCAGGTATGAAACCTACTTTCGTCATTGAAAGTAGATTTCTCATTGGACGAGAAGGAAGTTGGGTTGTTGATTCTGGTGCTTATGTTCATGTATGCAATTTGTTGCATTTATTTCAGGAAACTAAGAATCTAGAAGAAGGGGAGACAATCATCCAGATGGGATCTGATGCAAGTATTGTAGCAGTCGCCGTCGAGACCTTCTGACTATTGTTATCTAGTGGAAGAGTCCTGGTACTTAAAAAGTATCTTTATGTACCTGAAGTCAGAAGGAATTCAATATATGTATCTAAGCTTGTTAGAAGTGGATATCTGATGAATCTGTGATTCATCACTCTAAAAGTTGAAACTAGAGTCTTGTTCTCGGGTAATTAGTTGCATATTTCTCCTTATCCTGCATAATTAGCATTCATACCTGCATGCATAATATATGCATTCTTTCATTCATATTTGCATTAAATCAGAAGCCCAATTCACTTGTAATTATTCACCTATTTTATCCATCCTCCAAAGTCAATAAAATCAGCCCTATACTGTGTATTACTAACTAATAATATAAGAAAAAAGGGACACGATTTCTAACATGTAAAATTACCCAATAAAACCCCAAACTCAGTTGGAGACCTCAGGCCTTAGAATGCAAATATCTACCTCATACAACCTCCAATCTAGGTCTACTCACTTTAGAATAATCCATATTTAGAGACCTTGAAAATGAGACCAATTTCATTTAAATCGGAGCTCGTATGCAGAACTTGGGTTGTGGGGCCCTTTGTACATTATATGTATGTATATTTGTACTCTTGTATTTTTGTATCTTATTTGACCTCATCTCTGTTTTTGGTCAACATAAAACTTATAGATCTCATCGAGATCTACAACTTTCATGTTTTGAATTTTTCCAAATTTGGCCATCTTCTCTCCCTAATTCCACATTCTCTTTCGGCCATTCAGATCAGGTCACATGGTGCTCGCTGATTGCGCCACGCAGTCCGCTCACATCGCGCAACGCGCCCTTCGTCTTCCATTGTCTGATCCCTTCCACTCTCTCCTGATCTTAGCCATCCATTCTCGCAACTCATCTCAACCGTCTGATCTTCTCCAGATCGCATCACCTCCATCCATTAGTGCCTCACCCTCAGCACACCACGTGTTGAGCTGTGAGCCCTCTGATCTTCGTCAGAAGCCTTCATCCTGGCCACTCATCTCACGCTAAATCTGAGCCCCTCGATCAGATCCTCCAGATCCTATCTCCGGCGTTCGCACCTGCTTCAACCATAGACCTCCACTGAAGGATATGGAATTTATCCTCAAGCGCACCACGGAAGCGTGATCATCGTATCAGATATGACGAAGAACGACTAGTCGTACTAGTTGTTCGGTGCAGCGGAATTTAAAAAATTTATTCGATGAAACCACATGATCCGAGAACCATTCTCAGATCGTTTCATCTATAACCACAACAAGTATAATGCAATACCTCTTGAAGCGTGGTTGATCGAGTCTCTAAGAGAAGAGACCTCCTATCTCAAGTCCGATCGTCGGCGAGACTGCTTGCGAGCGCGGGGATGAACCGCGTTGTCCTCGCAATCCAAGAAGTTGATCCAAGCGTGGTTGCTCCTGATCTCGTCGCACGAGATCAAACGTCTCCTTCGTGAGAGAAACTCTCCAAGAAGACGGAGAACCGAAGAACATCGAAGCGGCGGCGCAGTGGCGATGGCGTCGACGATTCCCTCTTCTAGGGTATGGTGGACGGTCACCAACAAGAGAGGGAGAGAGGGCTGTCGTGTATGAAGAAATGAGAGAGAGAGAGAGAGCTCCAATATTGTAAGTAAAGATAGAGCATGGTATGCCTCTCTATTTATAGGGTTTTGGGATCCATGGATCTCAATCCATGGGACACATAAAATCAATGGGTGAGATTGATTTATGTCAATCCAATGGTTGAGATTGTTGTTGTTAAAAACAACAAATTTAGGTTAAAATATATTTGACAAAATCAAATATAATTTAGTCCTAAATCAACCCAACAAATAAGGAGAGAAGATACATGGAGATTTCATCTCCATGTGCCTTCCAAAGTGGACGGCCACACATTCCTTATAGGAATGATGTACCGCCCATGGAGATTGCATGGAGATTGCAATCTCATGGAAATCCATGAGATTGCATATCTCCTTGAAATCTCTCTTATTTATTTGCAACAAATTTATTGGGTTTTATTCTTCAAAAATAATTCACAATTATCTTTGAGAATATTGCATTCTTGCCATGGAAAAATTGTGAATCATATTCACAACCCAAAACAACATATAATTCATACTGTTAATTAATTACACAATGTGTATCCAATACACATAATAATTAATCAACACATATAAATTATAATTAGCTCTGTCTAATACATTATAAATCACATTTATAATATATTATGAATAATTGGATATTTCTATCCATATTATTCTTATCCATAATAATTAAATCACATTTAATTATATTGGATAATTTCTTCATACATTAAGATGATTAAATCCCATTTAATCATGATCTCTTCATTGCTTAGATCTCATGGAATTATTCTTGAACCCTTCAAGAATAATGCAATCTCTCCGCAAATACTTGGAGATAAGGACAGGGCGATTGTATTGTTCCACGTATAGTGACTTGGATGTTGAGATCATATCTCAAATCCAGATCCCATGGACCTCCCACTGATGCTTGATCAAATCAAGACCGTAGACCTAATCTTCTCATTGCATCTGAATCTCATTCATATCAATGTCCAGTTCATGGACTAAGATTAGGTTACTTCTCTAATGAGAGGAGTCACTAAAATCCAAACCTGTTTCATCACTCCCTCGGAATGGAAGCGTCATGGTTATACAATCGTATATGATCAAATCACCCCTCAGGTATTCCCAATACCTGTACATCCTACATACTGGAAGACCTATGATCATCCTGAAGATAAAGATCACTTTTACACTGTCATCTTCAGGGTTAGATCATTAAGTTTCTCAAAGTAACACTCACGAGAGCAAGATTCTAGCTTACTTGCGTCCACGTTCTTCGCATGGACCAAGCAACCCCAGATTTGGTTCCATACCATAACTCATGTGGAGTCTTAGGCAGGGATTTGCTATGAATCTTATTCAGGATATATATTCCAGTCTCTACTGCATATCCCCAAAAACTAAGAGGTAAATGTGCTTTACTAATCATTGAACGGACCATGTCCATGATGGTCCGGTTGCGTCTTTCAGCAACACCATTTAGTTGGGGAGTTCCAAGAGGAGTGAGATTGGAAACAATTCCATTCTCCTTAAGGTATTCCTTGAATTCATCTGATAGGTACTCGCCACCTCGATCAGATCGAATCCGTTTAATCTTACTATCGGTTTGGTTCTCAACCAAAGCCTTGAATTCTTTGAACATTTCAAAGGTTTCAGACTTATGACGTAGTAGGAAGATAAACCCGTATAGCGAATGGTCATCGATAAATGTCAAATAATATCGGTATCCATTTCGAGTCGCGGTACTGAAGGGACCACATACATCGGTATGTATTAGGTCAATAATACCTTCGCATCTCGTAACCTTGTTACGGAAAGGCGTCCTAGTCATTTTACCCTGAATGCAGTGTTTGCAAGTGGGCAAAGGTTGAACTTTAGAAAATCCAGAGGTCCATCCTTTATCAATATATTGATTCTATCAACAGATAAATGACCAAGCCTTTGATGCCAAATCTCATTTGAGATGTTTTTATCCTCTCTGGATATTTTAGGGTTTTTATTAGTGGTTGTCACATTCATAATACATTTATCAATGCACAACTCATAGAGTCCACCAGAAGTCAAAACACCATCCGTAATATATTTATCATAACGATTTATGACTAATTTATTACAGAAAAGGAAAGAATATCCGCTTCTAACAAGTTTAGATACAGATATCAAGTTCCTTCTGACTTTGGGTACATAAAGACATTCTTTAAGTACTAGGACTCTACCACTAGATAATGATAGTCGACACGTCCCGATGGCTACTACTGCAACACTTGCATCAGATCCCATCTGGATGACTATCTCCCCTTCCTCAAGACTTCTAGTTTCCTAAAACAAATGCAACAAATTGCATACATGAACAGAGGCACCAGAGTCTACAACCCAACTTCCTTCTCGTCCGACGAGAAAGCTAGTTTCAATGATGGAAGTAGATTTCATACCTGCTGGGGCTTTACCTTTGTCTGAGGACTTCAGGTAATCTGGGCAGTTACGCCTCCAGTGCCCCAGCTTCTTGCAGTGGTGACACACGTCGGTTTTCTTCGACGCCATGAGAGTGTATGCATTGGAAGAGGAGGCAACACTTTGTCCCTTCTTCTTTCTCTTCTGGGCCGGGCCCTTCCGAGAACCTTGCTTCCGACCACGCTTCCCTCTGACCTGTGCAACCATTGCACTGCCAGTGGGACCATCCTTCTTCATTACGTCTTTTGCAGACTTTAATGTAGCAAGGAGAGCAGCACTTGTCAATTCCAGCTTGTCCATGTGGAATGACACTACAAAGTTATTGAAAGACTTGGGCAATGACAGCAGAATGAAGTCAGCTTGCATGTCTGTATGCATCGTTGCCCAAGGGTCTCCAATTCCGACAAGTACCCAAACATTTTGAGTACATGTTCACGGACCGAAGTCCCTTCCTGCATCCTACAGCGAATGAGGTCTTTCATAACATTGTGCCGCTGAGTACGGTTAATGGTCACCAAACATATCCTTAAGATTCTGCATTATTTCCTGACAGGTACTCATCTCCACATGTTGCTTCTGCAAAACATTGGAGAGAGAACCTAGGATATAGCACCTAGCCAAGACATGATCCTCATCATACTTGTCATTGAATGCTTTTTCTTCCTTGGATTTAGGGTTCTCATGCTTGTCCTCGGAGAGCACATAACTTATGCGCTCAGCAGAGAGAACAAGCTCCAAATTACGGATCCAATCCGAGTAATTTGGGCCGGTCAATTGGTTGACCTTAAGAAGCCTACTAAGTGGGTTCAAAGACTTTATTTTTCTGAAATTAAGAATGCACTATATTAGAATATAAAGATATATATTCAAATTTATGATATTTGATTAAGGTATTTTAGTCAAATTATTCTTGCATTGTCGACTTTGAAAGTTCATTCCCTTAATCACTTTCAAAGTAAGAGATATACTTACCGTATATCTCTAGCAAGAAATGGGATCTCCTCTCTATCTTTGTCACATCCCAATAATATGAGAATCTGCGACTCCAACAAAGAGAAGCGGGAACACATTCCGCCTTGCAAGTCCAACTTGCATTTTCCCAATTCGGTCTTTAACACCCGGGTCCACCACCCCTAAGGCGATGTTGACCCGTTGTTAATTGAATCAACCGTCAACAGGAATAGTACTCGCTATGTGCAATCCAATATCGCCCCAATAATATGAGGATCCGATATTGGGGTCACTACGCATACGGCCTTACTCTTTCGAGAAGCAAAGATCCCGATCCAGATGCGCTTGCATACGAGAGCTGTCACTTCGGACAGGCGTCTCCCGCATGCAATCCCTGGCGACGGAACCCTTCGCCTTGACGGGAGACCATGGATGTCACTTATGTGATCCTCCATATCATATTCAAATTTTAATCAATTATTATGAATCACATTCATATAATTAATTCTTCCAAGGGAAATAACTCTATTCATAATAAAGTGTCTCTATTAGACATAATCAATTTCATCATATTAAATTAATTATCAATCCAATTCAATCAATCAAACTTGATTATTTTACTTGAATATATATATATGGTAATATCTCAAAATACGTGTTAATTCGAATTTTAATAATTAGAAAATACCCCTTGATTTTCTCCGGCATTATACAGTCCCTACCCGCTGTCATGGCCAGTACCGACGACAGTGGAACGGACCACATACGTTGCAACCCGCTACCCCAATGCTCTCCGACTAGACACCATATCCACCTCGGGAAAGCATAATGCCAGATATATCAATTTGTATTTGAGATGATCATCGGTTTTTCAACCGAAATTATACCATATAGTAATCAAAAACAATTTTTTATTATAAGAAAATTTGCTACACAAATTCCCAATCCTATTCAAGCATCAAGTTTGAAGATTGTGTTTCCAATTATGATTTGGATCATATCCAATCAATTTATTGGTTGAAGCCAAGTCAATTAGGCAAATAATCATGTTCTAATATTTCACAAATATTTTTCAAGATTATTTCACGAAATTAACAATTAATTTCACTAATTGACAATCACTTGGTTCTTGATTAGGACTGCAATTTTAGTTGTGACCCCTACTCACTAAAATTAACATATCTCAATCAATTTAAATCCAAATTAAGCAAACTCAATTTTCATAGATTGATAACTTGATTTAGGACAGAACCCAAGTGGAGTTACATGCATTTCGAGGAAGATGATAACAGTAATTAACTCTTTAATCATGTTAAAATCTACTGTCCCCGCAACAGTGCATACATGTTCATTAAAACAACCATATCTTGAGCATACGAATTCCGATTTACACAAACTCGGATCCTATGGTTTCCTTATTTAATGGGAAATATAATTCAAGTAAATAATTCGTGCTTAAACAATTTAAACATGGCCGAAATTATTTACTAAGCAGATCTGCGAAATCAAATGCAATAAAACTTTCGCAACCTTAACGAACCCAAGTCGTCCTCGGTTTTTCGAATCATATTCGAAACCGTCGACCTAAGGCTCTAATACCACTTGAAGGATATGGAATTTATCCTCAAGCGCATCACGGAAGCGTGATCATCGTATCGGATACGACGAAGAACGACTAGTCGTACTAGTTGTTCGGTGCAGCGGAATTTAAAAAATTTATTCAATGAAACCACATGATCCGAGAACCATTCTCAGATCGTTTCATCTATAAATACAACAAGTATAATGCAATACCTCTTGAAGCGTGGTTGATCGAGTCTCTAAGAGAAGAGACCTCCTGTCTCAAGTCCGATCGTCGGCGAGACTGCTTGCGAGCGCGGGGATGAACCGCGTTGTCCTCGCAATCCAAGAAGTTGATCCAAGCATGGTTGCTCCTGATCTCTTTGCAGGAGATCAAACGTCTCCTTCGTGAGAGAAACTCTCCAAGAAGACGGAGAACCGAAGAACGTCGAAGCGGTGGCGCGGTGGCGATCGCGTCGATGATTCCCTCTTATAGGGTATGGTGGACGGTCACCAACATTAGAGGGAGAGAGGGCTATCGTGTATGAAGAAATGAGAGAGAGAGAGAGATCTCCAATATTGCAAGTAAAGAGAGAGCATGGTATGCCTCTCTATTTATAGGGTTTTGGGATCCATGGATCTCAATCCATGGGACATATAAAATCAATGGGTGAGATTAATTTATGTCAATCCAATGGCTCAGATTGTTGTTGTTAAAAACAACAAATTTAGGTTAAAATATATTTGACAAAATCAAATATAATTTAGTCCTAAATCAACCCAACAAATAAGGAGAGAAGATACATGGAGATTTCATCTCCATGTGCCTTCCAAAGTGGACGGCCACACATTCCTTATAGCAATGATGTGCCGCCCATGGAGATTGCATGGAGATTGCAATCTCATGGAAATCCATGAGATTGCATATCTCCTTGAAATCTCTCTTATTAATTTGCAACAAATTTATTGGGTTTTATTTTTCAAAAATAATTCACAATTATCTTTGAGAATATTGCATTCTTGCCATGGAAAAATTATGAATCATATTCACAACCCAAAACAACATATAATTCATATTGTTAATTAATTACACAATGTGTATCCAATACACATAATAATTAATCAACACATATAAATTATAATTATCTCTCTCTAATACTTTATAAATCACATTTATAATATATTATGAATAATTGGATATTTCTATCCACATTATTCTTATCCATAATAATTAAATCACATATAATTATATTGGATAATTTCTTCATACATTAAGATGATTAAATCCCATTTAATCACGATCTCTTCATTGCTTAGATCTCATGGAATTATTCTTGAACCCTTCAAGAATAATGCAATCTCTCCGCAGATACTTGGAGATAAGGACAGGGCGATTGTATTGTTCCACGTATAGTGACTTGGATGTTGAGATCATATCTCAAATCCAGATCCCATGGACCTCCCACTGATGCTTGATCAAATCAAGACCATAGACCTAATCTTCTCATTGCATCTGAATCTCATTCAGATCAATGTCCAGTTCATGGACTAAGATTAGGTTACTTCTCTAATGAGAGGCGTCACTAAAATCCAACCCTGTTTCATCACTCCCTCAGAATGGAAGCATCATGGTTATACAATCGTATATGATCAAATCACCCCTCAGGTATTCCCAATACATGTACATCCTACATACTGGAAGATCTATGATCATCCTGAAGATAAAGATCACTTTTACACTGTCATCTTCAGGGTTAGATCATTAAGTTTCTCAATCTTGGTCACTGGGACTTGGTATAGATTATATGCTTTCATAAAGCATATATCTTACCTTCAAATTCATGTCATGCTTCCAAAGCACGACGACCATGCATGCAATTTGTTCAGTCCCAATACCTCATGAGTGAGCTCATGTCTTCCGGTTCACAAGTGTACATGTATGATCCCTTTGAGAGATCGTATTACTCATATGTCCTTACATGCACACCAGCTCACCGGTGTATAGACCTAGGTTAGGTCATCAACCTATTGGTCTGCCAAATGTACACACTCAGACATATAGCAACACATCTGTCTCCGGTCAGAGGATGCATGTCTATGTTGTGACAGTATTCAATGTAGGTCTTTGGTTATCTCGATCTCGTTAAGTCAACCCATTGACTCAACTAACCTGATGAAATGATATTTTAAATAATGACAACAAACATCCAAACTTTAAACAGTCCTGGCAAGGGTATTTATGCAATTTAGCAAACGTCCAGGGGCATACATGCAAATTTCCACAAAATCTTGAACTGAATATTCAACTTTTAGCACTAAAACACAATTACCAAACCCGCAAGGGTACCTTAGCAATTTTACCACCAGGGCGCGTGACTTGCACGCGCCTGATAAGGACTAGAATGTAATATCCAAAACCCTGGGGGCTTACTTGCAAAATATCCGAAAAATATAACACATGAGAGGAAAGTTTTGGTACTAAAACAGAACAGAACAAAGACCGAGGGTACCCTTGCAAAATGCTCACACCTCACGTGAACTGGTCACGTGAGGTGATGTGGCGAGGGACCTGGATGCAAATACTCAAAGTTCGGGGTTCCTTGTGCAAATATTACAAAAATATTCAAACTACGCAATAAAGTTTCTGGACTGTATAGAAATTACAAAATAAGTGGGGGTTGACTGCAAAATACCCTCGCTTGGGCGATCCGACGACGTTGGCGAAGGCGATGACGCGTGGCGGACATCCAACGGTTGGGCTTCAGGCACGATCCAGCGGCGCAGGTCACGCCACTTATCCACGTGTCGTCTTCTCCGGGCGCGATGACGGTTCGCCCGTGGACGTCTGAGATCAGATCTCAGATAAGATCCAACGGTAACGGGTGCTGGCGATCGGACGGTCCACGTTAGACCTGGGTCTTCACCACGATCCAACGGTGGCGGAGGCGGATGGAAGAACACGGAGGAGCTCCGGCCGAGCGAAGTTCTCCGTGCTCCTCCGCCTAGCTCTGGCGGCGTTTGGGCTCGCAAAAAGGTCGGGGAAGCTCCAGAAAGTGTCAGCTATCGTCTGGAAGCGGCAAAATGCACCGGGGTGCGCCAGTGCTCTCGTGCGGAGGTGGCGGAGCTGCAGGAGTCCAGCCTCCTCCGGCGAGGGGTCAAAATGGCTCCAGACAAGTCAATATGCTCCAGTACCTGCACAAAAATGTTACTGAGGTCGAGGGCAAAATGCCTCGACCTCAGGTGGCTCTCGGAGTGGAATGGAGGACGATTGATGTACTCGCCGGAGTTGCGCTCCGGCGAGGTGGTCGATGATGTGATTAGAAGGTCGATTCGACTAGGAAAAAGGTGCGAAATATTGCTACAGCTAACAGAAATGGGATGGCGGAAATAAATAGACGGGGGATGGCCCTCAATGGCCGGAGCCAGAGGGAAGAGCAAACCTCGACGCCGGAGTTTGACGGAGGTGGTGGAGGCACCCTCGACCTCGTTCGCCTTGGCTGAGGAGCGCGCGGTGGAGCTGTCACCTCCAGCAATGCTCGGAGCACTAGAGAGGCGGAGAGGGGTGGACCAAGGGGACTCAAATTCGAAATGAAGGAGGAGGGTTTGGTTTTAAGTGGTTTGACTCAGGTTGACAGGGGCTCGAAGATCAACGAATCTCCAGCGCCTCAGTGATCCGTGGCCCAATGTAAACATATGGCGGGCAAGGTGGATGATCGAGGAAGAAGATCACAGAAGAAATCGAGGCGAAATGGTGAAAGATTTGGCCTAGAGAAAGTCGCCAAATGCGCCAAAAAAAACCAGGCCTCTGACAGGGGGTAGGTGGGGAGGACGACCAGTTGACCAGGGTTAACTGGGGCCATCTCCTGATTGGTCCACGTGGACCAATCAGGAAAAACCCCGCATGAATGCTTTAGAAATTCGATAAAAAATAGAAAAAAGTCGAATTTAATAAAAGTTATAAAATAAAAAATGCTTAGAATTTCATGTAGTATTTTATTTTGATTTTTAACTAATTGTAGGAGGTATATTTTTACAAGTTGCTTTTATACCCCTATATAGGTATATTATCTATATGTTTGAGTATTTTATTTTTATTTTTGTGTTTTTAATTTATTTATTATTGTTTATTATTTTCTAAAATTATGAAACACCTTTATATACACCAATATATTTTTGTTTTAATTTTCTGAAATGTTTTGTATATTTAATAAAATACAAATATGTTTCGTATAGGTATATGTACAGGTAATGTATCTATGTATTTTAAGTATTTTATTTTTGTTTTTATTTAGGTTTTTATTCTTATTTTAATGTACATTATTATTATAAGCATTATTTACAACCTTATAAAAATATAAAATTGAATAAATACTTAATAAAGAATAAATTGAATATTTTAATCGGTACAAGTATACAATGGGGGTCCAAAACTCAACTTTCAAACCGTAGCTCCGCCAAATGCGAAATCACCGCCATTAAATAGCTTATTTTCTTCTATATACAATTAAAGGTGAGTTTGCTACATTTGGAGTTGTCAGTTGTGAGATACGGGTCTGGGAAGTTGGGGCTCTGGATTCTTATTCAAATCATAACTTTTTATCTGTATATTATTTTTCTGTGAAATCAATTTTGTATTTTTCTTTATAAAATTATCTACAACATTCATGTACAAAGTTTCTTTATTTGATGTATAAAAAGTGGAACCAAAAATGGGTCCCAAAATGAATAAAGAATGAATACAAGGTATAGGTATTTTATCTGTACCTTGGCCCTTATCTCCCCCTACTTTATTCCTTGTCGACCTATTCATCAAGATGCCTAGGTCTCGGGGGTTTTGGGTCATAAAATATTTACAATATTTTATTCTTTTTCTTTTCTTTATTTATTCTATAATTTTGGCCTTAATTACAGTATTTTATACACTAAATAGATGCATATGCATGAATGATAAGATGATGGTTTTAACGCTATTTTCAAGGATTTACTAGGGTTTTTAAGGCCAAAATGATAGAATAAAGATGATGAAACGTAGCTTCATCACCTGACACCTCCGAATCACTATTCCCATGCAGAGGACCTGCATCAAGAGTTCAGTCAGATATCAGCCATGTGAGATAGGATTGCCATCTCCTACTCAGGCTGGAGATCATCACTTAATAATCATTTGATGATGCTTGATGAGTCCTCTAACTCCTTAGATATTCATCCAAGCATCAGCCTCTATGATTCTTCCAATGAATCAATAGTTGTATGATTATCAAGTTGGCCATGGTACATAACCCTTATTGTACAGAGGGACCCTATAGTGCATTCATTCATTAATCTCAGAAAGGGAGTGAAAAATAATCAATAACTTTTATTGATAATTTATTCATTACAATAACATTTATTGTAGAAATGGTTCGCCCGGGGCTCACACTGATAACATCCACGTGGCACGCACATAGCCAGTGGATCTTCGTTCTCATGATTTGATCCCAACCTCTCACTCACGATCAAATCACAACCCTTCGATCCATCGCCTAAATCTAATCCCCACCGTCCCTTAGTGCTGCACTCCCATGATGCCACGTGGCGCTTCCCTAGCCCTTCGATCTCACCACTCCGATCAAATCCAAACCCTCCTCTCGCGCTCTTCTCCTGGCCGTTGGATCACTCGATCCGACGGTCCAGAGGTCATCGTCTACCTCTCACAGAACCCTCGTCCACGTCGCCCACCTCGCGATGGCCCCGCCCCCATTCTATTTTTTGCTCCACTCCTGCCATCCTATCCTCCCCCTGTCACCTCCACTTAACATTTTTCATTTAATAGCCAAAAATTAATAAATTCATTTACTATTTCTTAATGAATTTTTAAATCATTTTTTGCAGGATTTTTCCTGGTTGGTCCACGTGGACCAACCAGGTGGCTCTGACAGTTGACCCGAGCTCAACTGTCTGACCTCTCCTGTGCCTTGTCTGAAGTCTTGGTTTTTGCCCCGATTCGCATATTTATCGAGACCAAATCATTCATCTTTTGATAATACTTCCTTCTGCACTTTTGTTGCTCGACTACTCATGATTCACGCCCTTGATTTACTCGGGGAGTGGGTCACTGAATCGATGGCACCGCCTCGATCTTTGGGGCCTCTCCACTCTGCGGTCAAACCTTCAAATATGCACCACTAACTTCCCATTTTTTATCCCTCTTTCACCAAATTTTCGCCCATATCTAGAGCGCATCGAGTTCCTGGTGACAGTAGGAGTTCATATATCCTGGTCCGAGCTCCCTTGGTGTTGAATCGAGTGTGGTCCCCTCATCGCCGGACATCCGTCGCGAGCTCTTCGAGCTCGTCTCCCCGGTGAGTCTTTCGCCCCATTTCTTCGTTATTTCCCTAGATTAAGTAATAGTTAGCTTAGGCGTAACAGGTTTAGGTTTTATTCACCCTCTTGTCTTGAATCTTCGCTTGAATCCACGGCGGAGCTCCGCTCCGCCTCCGCTTTCTAACCACACCACTGTACGAAGCCCGCTCCTTTCACCTCCATCTTCTTCTTCATCGCTCCGTCGCTCCGTTCCATCCCTCCATCCACCTCGATCTTGCTCAGATCGAGCCACCCGAGCTCCCATCTCCGCCGTATGCCGGAGCTTGTCGTCGGACCCCCATTTTGTACCCATTCACCCCCGCTTTTTATGCCAATCGCTTCGCCTTTTGTTTCTGCTTCTAACCCTGTAGAGAAGAGCCCAAGAGAAGGCTCTATCGAACCTCGAAACTCCAGGGACGAAGCCCCCAGGTGTCCACCTCCGTCCAGCCACTTCACGCCTCCTCAGCGTCGACTGAGCCCTCCATTGGACGTGGATTGCTCCCTGGACCCTTTTGCCCTTGGTCCTCGGCCGGGAGAGGCCGTGTGTCGGCCACAACCAGCGATTGAAGCAGCCATCAGGTGAAGTTCTTCCAGCACCATCCCTTACCGTCAGATCAAGAACGTTTCCCCCAGGCGTACAGCTATCGTCCAATCTTCATTGGGTCGGGACCGTTGGATCTCCATCTCCGCACATCTCAGTCGTCCATCAGTGCCTCATCCTCGACCCTTGGATGCGCCACGTGGATAAGTGACTCGCCCTCAGCTGCATGATTATTTCCTGGGAATTTTGCACTTTAGACCCAGCACTTTTTGTTAATTGCAGATATACCCTTGTGCGTAGATATTATAATATGTGTTGGGTAAATTGCACTCCGACCCTGCTGATTTTTAATATTTGCATTTATACCTCTGTGAACTGCAGAACACGTGCTTTACGCGTGACTTTTTGGTGAAATTGCAATGTTTTCCCTATAACCTTTATATGTTTGTATTTATGCCCCTGCCAGCAATGTATTTTCTCTTTGTTTCCTTTATTTATTTCATGCATCTCTAAATTTCTTAAAAATCCACAAAAATTACATTAAGTTCCTGTTGCATAGTAGTTTAACGTCATATTTTTATTTTGCATAATTATTGCATTTTATTGTTTATAAAAATTCAAAAACATACATTTTCATCACTGCTTGCATTAGAAAATACGTAAAAATTATAAAAAAAACCTCAGAAAATTCTCAAAAAAATATATTTTATGTATTTCAGTGTGTTCTAACTTCCAAAAATCACTAAAAAATACAAAACCAAACTCCTAAAAATTAGAAAAGCCCAAAAACCTTCCTAAAAATCTTAAAAATTCTACAAAAATCCTAGAATACAATTTCAGTTTCCGTATCTTCTCTATTTTATTGCCTTGATTTTAGAATTAATTTGAGGAATTTTGGACACTGTTTTCTATTTTTCACCCTCATTTTAATTTCAACCAGCACTTTTATTCATTGTTTTCAGTATTTTTGACTTTAAAAATACCAAAAAATTAGGAAAAACTATAAAAAAAAATCATAAAAACATTAGAAAAATATAAAAAGACCAAAAATACTTTATTTACTGATTTTTCCTTATTTTTACCCATTTTTATAAATACTCTATCCCTCTCTCTCTCTTATATTGTATATATTTTCTATTATTGAAAAAGAAAATATAAAAATATAAAATACAAAAAGAAAAAATAAAATCAGTAAATAAAAAATCAAAATATAAAAATATAAAATAAAAAATATAAAAATTTCAAAACCCATAAAAAAAGTTCCTAATTGGCTAAGTAGTTCATTAGACAGACTACCGGCCTTTTATATGGGACAGTATGTTAGGAGCATTGGATTCCTGACATCTCGCTTAATCGCTCTGAAAGATTGTCTTATCATCTAATAAAATTGAAAAGATAACCGACTGAGTCTTTATGGTCTTCAACTCCGTGTCGAGTCGAGGAATTGGGGGTTTGCTTTCTGATCTTGTGTATTTCCTGATCTCATCCGCATCACTCGCCACATCAAGATGATGGGAAGGAGATTCCTTAGGAAACCTCTAGCTGCACCGCTTTCGAGCACTCCAACCCGTTCATCTAGGTTGGTTCGTGAGAGCCGAGACCCGCTCTCCGAAACCGAGCTTGATTCCGCCATGTTCCCCCTCGATCACCCTTCTACCAGTCCTGAGGTGCCCGAGCAGAGACTGCAGCAGACAGATGATTTATCGACACCTAAATTTGGGTCTTTTGCCTTTACAGAGACCATGACCAATAGCGAGGAGCGCACTGATGGACCCAGCGGGACACAGACGTACGTCCTTGATCAAGGTGCCATCAACTCCACCATGTTAGCCTCTCTGGAGACCATGCAGCGTCATGTCAGAGACCAGGGGGCTTTCATGATGGATATGCGCCAAGAGATGGAGCAGTTGAGAGTAGCTAGAGAGGACCGCAGAGCCGGTGGAGGCAGAGGACCAGAGATTCCTGAGGGTAGAGACCCTAAGGAGACGGCTTAGCCAGCAGCACCTGCACGACCGATGAGCGAGTTGCACAACCCTGGTGTAACTCTTACCCACAGATGGATAGTGTTGCCGACCATTGCAGGAGACTTCAAGTTCCCGCCGTTGATGAGTCATCTTCTTCCCCGCTTCCACGGACTCGCTACTGAGGAGCCTCATCTCCATCTCCAAGAGTTTGAGATGATCTGCAGTACTGTCCACGACCGCCTTGTGGATGAGGATACCATACGGATGATGACCTTCCCTTTCTCCCTCGTAGAAAGAGCAGACAACTGGCTGAAGCACCTAGGGAGATTTGTCACTACATGAGAACAACTCCGGAACAAGTACTTGAACAAGTACTATTCACTCGGACGGATCAATGCAGCCAGGGCCCTGATCAGCAACTTTTCCATGCTCCCCAACGAGCAGTTTCACGAGTCATGAGACAGATTCAGGGAGCTCACAGACTGGTGTCCCCACCATGACATATCCAAACCCAATCTCGTCCAAAGTTTCTTCTGCGGGCTTACACCGGAGCTGCAGTGGCTAGTTAATGCATCCTGTGGGGGTTCATATTTTGCTAAGGATGAGGATCAGGTCTGGGCCATCAACGAGGAGATGGCCTACAACTACACTGTGATGTCCCATACCCGATTTTACACTCAGGGGAAGCCTCAGCCACAGGTCGTGTCCTATCAGAGGATAGCATGGGTCGATACCGGTCCATCTACATCATCAGCAGTCGCAGCACAGGCAGAGTCGACGGTCGCTGTTATGGGGATTATCAACGATAAGTTGGATCAAATATAGTTGATAGAGAAGAAGTAGTGCTAGATCATGTCACAGATCGATCAGATGGCACAGATATTGACTGACCTGAACCAAATCTTGTGTCTCCAAGAGGCACAGATGGCTTCTCAGCCTCATCTCAGGTCACGAGCAGATCCCAGCAGCAGCGGCAGCTCGTCCCAGCACTCCAACCAGCCCAAACAGGTTCACCATGTTCAGGCAGAGTCGTACCAGCAGCCGCAGCAGTACTACCAGCCACCACCATCTCAGGACAAGCAGATGGTGGTCTACCAGCCAGATCAGCCCTTGGTAGTCCTTCCCCCACCTACTTACGAGCAGGAGCCGTTGATGGATGTCAATGGGATCTGGTATCACTATTAGAAAAAAAGAATAGGCTACGGTGGTGTACTATCGCAAAATGTGCTATTACCGTCGCTTGAGACTTTTGGCCACGGTATTTTTACCATGGCTTAAACCACCGTGTCAAAAAAATTACCGTGACCAAAGTTCGTGGGTTTTCGCCACAAACAAATTACCATGGCTAATGACCATAAGCCGTGGTGACATTATCATGGCCTAAGTGTTTTTGTCATGCTTCAAATATCGTGGCCTAAAACCTTTCATCGCAGTAAAGTAATCGTGGCATAAATTTATTAGCTACATTAATGACATCGTGGCCTAAATGTTATAGCAACAACAAATTGCTGTAGCTTAAACATTTGGCCATGGTAATGTTACCGTAGCTAAAAAGTAGACATCTTTAAAAAAATCTTCATGGTCATAAGTACCTTTTCTATAGCAATACAATCATTTCAAGATAAACTTAAATGGATGCATGATGACCCACAAAACCAAGGCGACTCAGGTAAAGGTATCTACAATGGTCGTTGCGACCCAAGTCACCAGATGCGGTCAATCAAGAAAAATAGACCACCAAGAGAGATAAAAATCAATCAAACACAAAATAGCGGTCTTGCTATTTATTTAACCTGGTATAGCGACCAGGGTCGAACACAAGGAGAACGGGTTGGCCTTGCGGCCTACGAAGTAGTCAAAAAAGGAAATAAAATAAAAGAAGAAAAGATTTTTGGTGGTTTTTAATTGTTTTATATTTTTTGGATTTTTAATGAATTAAGAAAATAATAAAGGTTAAAGAACTACACACTTCAACAAATTATTAAACACACTAAAATTCAACCAAAAATTCAAACAAAAATGTTTCTACGTGTTTTATAATTTTTAGTGTTTTTGATGAATTTTTGAGAATTTTCTGATGTTTAATTTTCTAAAAATCAAAAAGTAACTAAAACAATAGGTACTGTCCAGCCGAGCTAAAAGGGCCTAGATAAATAATCTAAAGGCCCCAAATTAGCTGGGAGGTAATTTTCCTGTAAAGAGAATACAACAAGGAAAATTTAGGCACCTATTTTATTGTTTTTGGATTTTTAATTGATTTACTAGAATTTTTATAAGATTTTGGGTGTTTTTCAATTTTTAGTGGTTTTCAGTAATGAAAAATAGCCAAAATTGGCTAGAAAATCTAACACAACAAAACAAACAGTAGACAATTTTTTGTAATTTTTAGACACTATTTAATATTTTTTGTGATTTTTAAAGTTAGACAGTGAAGAAAATAGATGTTTTTGGATTTTTAAAAATATCAAATGAAAACAAAAATGTCCTCAAAAATCCTCGAAAATTTTACACTATGGCAGGAGCCATGTGTCCAATTTTCGTTGGATTTGGAGGTATTTTGCTATTTTATTCAAAAATAAAGAAGGCGCACAGTGCACAGAGACCAAAGTGGAAATACCCGAAAGTCTGGGGGGTCTGGTGTAATTAACCCAGCGAAACACGTGCTACGCGCGTGTCTGGGACACTCAGGGACCCAAATGTGAGAAAAATAAGTTCCGAGGGCCTTTTGGTAACAGGTACCAAAAGCCCAAGGGCTTATCTGCAAATCACCCAATATATAACGCACGTGCTCAAATGAAATACGCACAGGGGTATAAATGCAAATAATTAAAAACTTTCATTCATTAAGGAACAACCAGAACTACAGGGTATATAATGTAAAAAGCCCAGAAGATCACGTGTCGATGCACGTGTCAGACCACACACAGGGGCATATCAGTAAATAAATGCAAGCACACGGGTCTCTATGCAAATATCCCAAAACTAAACAACTATACTAGGTATTTACAAGACTAAAAGCGAAATAAAATAACAAAGGGGGCCTAAGGACAATTTACCCCTTTTATTATTGTCGAGGGATGGATGTGCGACGCGTGGCAAATCGGAGGGTTGGGACGACGCGCCGCACACTGAAAGAGGCCCTCGGCACGATCCGACGGCTGGAATGCACCCACGTGGAGGATCCAACAGCTGTGGTACGTCGTGGGGCTGCGAAGGAGTCCTGGCTCGGATCGGATGGCGGTGGTGAAGCCACGTGCTGGATCGGATGGCTGAGATGTGTCGTGGCTTAACCTCGCTGGCTCAACGGTGATGATCGACCCTCTGGAGATCTGATGGTCAATGCTGCTCCGTGGATGAACGGACGAGATCTAGACTGGACCGTCGAGGCCGATCTGACGGTGGACGAGGGTCCTGGAGGAACTGGCGGCCGGCGAGCTTCGCCGGCCCACTGAGCGCACGGTGGACCTCGTCTGATGCTCCTGAGGTACGGGGAAGCTTCGCCGTGAAGCTCCGCACCTAATGCTCTGCTCCGATGAAAGTGGGGAGCTCCGGAGAGCTCCGACGGTGTGGAAGAACAAGAGCCCTTGTGCATGAACTGCGGACCTCCAGATGAGGCTCTGCGGACGATATGACCTGCACAGGAAGAGAGCTGGGTCGAGGGCAAACTGCCTCGACCCGTCAGAGCGGGCGGAAGGTGAAGGAGGAGGCGGTGTGAAGGCTCTCCGGCGAGCGGCGGAGGGTGAGAGCCGATACCCTGCTCCGGGGCGAGCCAGGGGGAGTGAAGGGTCGAGAAGGTGGAGAGAGGTCAGGCGGAGGTCGTAGCGGTGTCGGAAGGGTGAATGGGTGGTCGGAGACGGCAGGAGGCGGTGGCGGAGCTAAACTACCAGAAATCGAAAACCTAATCCTACGCTAATCTACGGGCTAAGAAGGTTACCTGGCGGGTGCATTCGACTAAGCTGAAGCTCAGTGAGCTTCTGGTCGTTGCCTGCAAGGGGCTGTCGACTCCCCAAGGCTCGGCACGCTCGCGGCGGCGCACGACAGTTGAAGACCACCGGATCAGTGGCTCCCGGCTTCCCGGCCCTCGCTGCTACTCCTGAGACCGTGGCTGTCACTCAGGGACTCCGGAGGAGGTCACAGGCGCCGAGGGGAAGATCCAAAGATGGAAGAATTAGGTCGCCGGTGACGACAATATATATGGCGAGGGATCCGAGAAGAAAGGGATCGGCGAGATGCTCGTGCCTCGGATCCATCAAACCCACCCCGGGCGAGAGTCGTGGATGTGTGCTGATCAATCGGAGCCCAGGGTTTGAGGTGTTGGCGGTCGGATCGAGCGGATAAAAAATGAAGAAATCGGGTCGGCTGCTCTGGATCCGGCTCTGGTGGTCCTGGGGGGAGAGTTGACCGGGGGTCAACATTCCCCCGTGGACCAATCAGAGCCCGTCAAGCGCAATTTTTTTGTTTATTTATTTTAAGATAGAAAATGGTCGAAGTAATAAAAACTTAAAACATGAAATATTTTATTTTATTTTTTTCTATTTTTTAGTGATTTTTAATTAATTTTTCGAAATAAAAATAAGGTATATATATTATATAGCTATATATAGGTATATGTACAATATCTAGGGTTTTTAATTTTTGATTTTTAATTGTTATTTTTATACAATTTTATTCCCATTTTATATTTTATTTATCTATATTATAAAATAAGGAATAAAAAGACATTTTTATTTTATTTTTATTATTTATCTATATGGGTGAAATAAATACATATGTATATCTATATACATGGTATATTTACAATATATTTTTGTGTTTTTATTTTTGTTATTTTTATTTTGTTTTAATTGTTTTTATTTTATTTATTTACACTATAGAATATAGAATATTTACAAAAATTTTGGAGATTAATTTTATTTATTTATAAGGATAAATAAATAGGAAAGATAGAACTATGTACAAGGTGATCATGTACATGAATGAGATTTTTGGTTTCTTTTTAATTTTAAATTTTTATATTGATTTTATATTTATAAATATATACAAATATTTACAAGCCTATTTTTGTGAGGAAAATACTTTTATTTATTTACATAAATATTTACACACATGAGCCCCTATCTCCCTCTACCTTGGCTTTTATGCGGTCAGGCCCATGCTGAGCCCTCCCTTGGGATTAGGTTGCTCAATATTTATTCTAAATATTTCCCTCTTTTTCTTTTTACTCTTTATTCTTTTATTTTTGCACAAAAACATGCTAATTATTAAACTTTATACAATGCATGCTTTTGATAATTATTTGTATTTACAGGAATATACATGCATTTGCAAAGGTTTTTGTAGCTAAAATATAAGAATAAAGAGTGATGAATGGGTATTCATCACCCCCCTATACTTAACTTTTGCTAGTCCCTTAGCAAACACTTATTTGAAAAAGAAGTGAAAAAGAAAGAAAGAAAAGAAAAAGAGGGGAATGTACATGGATCAAGGTTGAATATTAAACTTTCCTTCATTAAATTGAAATATGGAGCTCGATCAGATCTTTGGATTTATTAATGTGTCGGAACCTTATTTAGACTTAAGCTTAAAACTCAACAGCCTCTAAGTTCCACCAATCTATGGACAAGACTCCTCAATAAACCAGATCAGAACAAGTCTACATACACAAACTCTAATGACCATGAATCTTTCCATGCAGTGTAAGTGATATGTAGCTCCCCACCTCAGAAGTAACAAAGAAACAATCTCCCTCAACCTGGTAACTCTAATGCCTTGGTCTAACAACTCTTTCCTCGAGAAGCGGGGTATTCCCTTCTAAGTTCAAGTGCAACCGGCTCAAGAAGAGGGGGAAGAAGTATAGACTTTTGGAAGCTCAGCCAGTGTAGCTAAGTCTCCCGCTGCAAGCTTCATGAGATGTAACATGGATACCATAAGCTTTTGCTTTATTTGACTATATACACTCCGGTGGAGTTATTAAATTTTCAATCCGACCCACCACTTTTTTGGAGTTATTTTTGCATTTTGCATTTTTTTTCAAGTGCCTCTGTACAACATATCTTCATGGCGCAGCATATATACAAGAAATTTTCCTCTTGAGCCAGTAGACTATCCCTCTTTTGAAGCTTTATTGCAACCCACGGCTTCTGTCTTTAGCCTTCATCACCACTAGACCAAGTTGAGACGCACTTCCTTCACTAGAAGAAGAAGAGAGGTTCCGCCAAGAAGTACTACCCTCATATGCTACCCCAAGCCAAAGGAAACTGCCTCCTCACCACCTCATCCGTGGAGAGCTATGTGTGAAGTGCTGGTGCAAGTCAAGCCATTGTCTCTAAGAGTCATGCGTGTGTTGTTAAGTGCTCTACTTAGGCTCATCAAGATGACATATGCTCATAGCCTAGTGGACTCAAAGAATTAAGTCCTTATGGACCTGAAAAGCCTTAACCCTAAGCCCTATAAGGTTCCTCTTAGAATTAGGTGGATTAAGACCTTAATCAAGCTCCATTTCTCAATTTAATTCCAGGCTTAGTTTAAATGTCAACTCTCATCCAGGAAAAACTATATACATGTATATACAAAGATGCTATTTACAAATATTTATAATCGTGCAAAATTTTTGAAAAATGTTTTGAAATCATGAATGGATGGATGCATGAAGTGCAAGTTTTGCAAAAGTATTTACAAACATTTACACAAGATTTTTGCAAACTTTTGATTTTCAAAACATTTTGGAAAAATTTTGTATTATATACATAATTTTGATAAGATAATATTTACACAAACTTTACACAAAAGATTTTTGAAAACATTTTTCCAAAAATAATTTTTGTACACTAGTTATGTATGTGCAATAAAAGAATGATTATTTACAGGAAAAATTTTTAATTTTTGTGATTTTTGGGGTTTTTAGCCATTTTATTTATTAACACACTCACACAAAGTACGAGTTATGGCTAAAGTATATATGAAATATATACACACCCCCCTATACTTAGCTCGAACGATGTCCTCAGAGTCAAGAGCGATGAAGAAGACATAACTCGTGCTATGTATAGGGAAGTGAAAAGAAAGGCTATATACAAAGATGAATGAATGAAATAGAAAAGTCAAGAGAGTCTCGGGTCTTCCCCCTATACTGAGGATCAAGTAATCCTAAGTATAGCAGGCTGTATACTAAGGGAAAACCGAGTGGAGAATGTACAGGGTCTACCCCCCCCCCCCCTATACTTAGGGTGAAATATCCCTAAGTATAGGTAGCAAAACAGGGGTAGCAGGAAACAAAAGAAAATCACGAATATATACAAGAAGGAGGACATCACTCCCCCTATACTTAAGGTGGAGAACCTTAAGTATAGGCAACAACAGAAGTGATGGAACAGAACGAAGAACAACCCGATGTTTTCATCCCCCTATACTTAGGATGAGCAATATCCTAAGTATAGCAAAGATAATCCTAAACGAGACCTGGGGTGAAAACAAGAACGGAAGAAAGAAAGATCACAACAAGACGAAACACGTATATACAAAAGATTACAGTGTTGAGGTGCCTCTCAACAAGCGCTAGATTTTACGCCCCTAGCTGGGCGCAAAGGCTAGGACAACGCAGTATCAAGGTTCAGGACGGCATCGGTAAGTCGAATGCCGTACTGTCGCCGTAGTCTCGGTATGAGAACAGCGATGAACTCAACAGTGTAAACAAAGACACCCAAGTATGCAATCAAGCGGGTGTCTGCTACCGGCCAGTGATATGGAAAGAAGTGATCGGGATCCGGTAGCACAAAAGAAATCATCAGCTCTGGATCAGACTGGAAGTGAGAGTATAGAGCCGAAGAAATCAAACGTGGAGAAGGATGGATCAGTAATAGAATCCTCCACGTCAATCAGTGTCTCAAGCAGGTGTGGACAATCAAGATCAGGAGACTCTCTACGCAGAATGATATCCGATGCATGAAATAGAATCAGATCAGGCAAATCATCGAATATCTCCAGAATGGGCTCATCCTCGCAAGGGTCGTCGAGGTGAGAAGACTCAGAATCAGAATGATCTAAAGACTCGGTTCCGTGTTCCGCCAGATCGGAAACACTCTCAAAAAGTGAAACCGAGTACGCATCAAGTGCGGCATCCTCCCGCAAATAACCCTCGGGGAAAGATGCATGATCAAAAAATGAGAAGAAGAGGATCAGGATCTAGATGGGCATCTGCACTGCTATCAAGTATCCACTCAGTGCACCAGCTGCCTCATCATCGGAAGTGTAAGTTTCGGCAATCTGGAAGCAGGAGAAGGTACTAGTCAACATCGCGTAAGCTGGCAAAGTGTCAGTGGCTGATCCTCGCTCTGCGGCTATGCTGGCTGTCAGCTGGTCCTCAGGAAGTGTATCTCTCTCAACAAAGTGGAGGACAAAAGGCTCGAAGACGGGACTCTCTGTGTTTGTACTCTCAAAGTGGTGTCCCTCCTCGAGATGTGGCTGCTGGGTAGAGTCCTGGTAGCTGTCTGCGTCCAAGAAGTATCTCTGCAGAAAGGAAGCTGACTCCTCCGGGACTGGAATATGAAGTGTCTGAATCAATGTCTGCAAAAGCGAGGGCTCCTCCGGTTCCTGGAGTATCAAAAGGTCTGATATCCAAGACTCGTCAACTGGGAACTCTGGGGCTGACTCGAATTCCCGCTGGAAGACCAACGGGAATTCAAGTAGACTCTGGGTCTGAACCTCTGCTATGGCAGTCATATCCTTTGTTAGTGGTGCTGTCTGGTCCAAGTCCTCGGGCTGGTGTGTAGAAGCTGACTCATCATGTAATGTAACACACCGCTCTGGTACTGTATCGTCCGCATGTGTTGTCCCGACTGTGGCATCTCGCAAAGAGGATCTCTGTGAACGTAGCCTCGAGATGGTATCCAGTAGGTGAATGTCGGAACTGCGGTGTGAACCGCCACATGTGGTAATCACCAATGCAAGCTGCTCGGCGGTCATCCCCCGCATGGAGATCTCAATCAAGTCTGTCAGTGGAAGTCCGTGCTCCGGAAATCTCCTCAAGAGGTCAAGAAACCTTGGCCATGCCTCGTGTAATGGCTCCTGGGGGTCAACTGAAAAATCCATGATCAAAGACCGCATGAAATCTGCTCTACGTGGGGGGAAGTATCTCTGTAAAAACTCTCGGCGTAGCTCTTCCCACGTCTCGAATATCATCCCCAATCGTCGATGCCATCTCATGGCTCTGTCGTGAAGCATGAAGGGGAAGGTCCTGTTCATCAGCTCCTCTGCAGTGATGTCTGAATATCTCTGCGCTCTACAAAACTCCTCGAAAGCGGACAGGTGAAGATAAGGCTCCTCGTGCGCCTCTCCTGAAAATGTCGGCAGTCGCTGAATGTAATCCAAATCCAAGATGAATGGACCAAGTATAGAAGCTGACTGAGCTCCATGTGCTATCTGCTCCTCTATCCCTCCGGAATGGGATCTATCTGTTGATCTCCACTGCTCTCTCTGGTCACCAATGGAGTGCGCTCTCCACTCAGCAACAGCATCGTCCGGGTATCGCATCTGCTATATTTGATATCCTCGGACGTCTCGCACAGCATGCCCAGAATAGGAGATGAAAGGGAGGGAGGGAACGGGAGGTTGGTCGGAGATCCGACCTCCCTAGACGGTGGACTGGACTGATGGTCAGATAGCGAAGAAAAAGCCACAAGAGTCGGCTCGTAGTGAGGGGGATCCATCATCCAGGGATAAGGGAGAAGAAGAAAAGAGAAATGAAGGGAGGTGAGGGAGGGGGATAGATGGAGGAAGATGAGAAAGGATCGAAGGGATCTGGCAATCAAACAAGATGAACAAGCAAACCCCCAATTCACCTACGCACACAGAGCTGAAGACCGAAGGGATCGGTCAATTATCTTATCAATTTTATTTTAGGTGATCATCCAGTCTATCAGAGCGATTACGTGAGGTCAATAGGTATCCAGATCTTTCTCAACCGACTGTCTCGTACTGAAAGCCGGTAATCAGTCAAGAAAAGATCGGAGGCTCTATCCTAATGTGCGGATCACTCTCTCGCTCATCCAAACCAGACAAGGAGTGGGTTACTCTCCCCAAGACAGATTTTTAGTGAAGTGTCTTTTAGGTCAAGTATGATTAGCAGTCCTGATTTTATTGTTTTTGTTTTTTAGGTATTTTTCAAATAAAAACAAACGCTTAACGAATTTTTCGGTTCTCTCCTGATTATTAGGTCAAAAACAGGGGGAGAAGACGAAAAAGTCGTTGCACGATAAATCAATGATGCATGCAGAGATAGAAATGCGTACCTGACTCCAGCAGTCTACATGCAAGATGATCCGCGCAGAATTGAAAGACATGAAATAAACGACCTAAATGGTGCAGCGGTAAAAACCGAGTCCTAAACAGGCAATTTCTACTCGATAGAACCGTCTAGCCTAGTCACTCACCCTCGATCCAAAGAGTCCGGTCTAGACCCACCCCTCCTCTTCTCGACAGGTCGAGTTCAGGAGTAGCGCTTGACGGGGCGGGCTCGCGGCACGTAGGCTCTCAGGAAAGCGACTAAACTAATTTTATTATTGATTTATTAGTAGGTCCAATTATCTCTCTATAGGAACAGGCAATCAGTTAAGTGTTGGGATCCTACTAATTACGGCACAGTCAAGCAGAAAATCCTAAATCTAGGGGCTCGAGAAAAACCGCGAAAAACCGTAAAAGGCAGCTAAAAAGCTAAAAGTCGTGAAAAACCGCGAAAAATCTAAATGGGTCCCCCCGAGCACACCGGTGCTCGGCGAAACAGACCCTAGAGTCCAAGTGTCTGTACGAATGTACATGTATTATTACAATAGTTCAAATATACGGGAAATAAATCCTAATCTAAACTATGCTAATCCGCGGCTATTCCGCGGCTCCCGCACTCCTGCTCGCTCTCCTGCGCTCTCCTACGGCTCTGTAAAGAAGAGAGCCGCCTCCAACTCTCGCAGTTGCGTCGGCTTACGAAGAAGCCGCCTCGATCCTCGGGCCCTCGCAAGAAAACAAGCAAGAATGTCAGACCAATTGAATATATAAACAGATCAAATGTATATACAAGAATATGTACAGAAAACCGCGTAAAAGAAAATCGCGGAAAAACAACTACTAAACCGTGCTCCCCGGCAACGGCGCCATTCTGATGACCCACAAAACCAAGGCGACTCAGGTAAAGGTATCTACAATGGTCGTTGCGACCCAAGTCACCAGATGCGGTCAATCAAGAAAAATAGATCACCAAGAGAGATAAAAATCAATCAAACACAAAATAGCGGTCTTGCTATTTATTTAACATGGTATAGCGATCAGGGTCGAACACAAGGAGCACGGGTTGGCCTTGCCGCCTACGAAGTAGTCAAAAAAGGAAATAAAATAAAATAAGAAAAGATTTTTGGTGGTTTTTAATTGTTTTATATTTGTTTTTGGATTTTTAATGAATTAAGAAAATAACAAAGGTTAAAGAACTGCACACTTCAACAAATTATTAAACACACTAAAATTCAACCAAAAATTCAAACAAAAATGTTTTTATGTGTTTTATAATTTTTAGTGTTTTTGATGAATTTTTGAGAATTTCCTGATGTTTATTTAATTTTCTAAAAATCAAAAGTAACTAAAACAGTAGGTACTGTCCAGCCGAGCTAAAAGGGCCTAGATAAATAATCTAAAGGCCCCAAATTAGCTGGGAGGTAATTTTCCTGTAAACAAGGAAAATTTAGGCACCTATTTTATTGTTTTTGGATTTTTAATTGATTTACTAGAATTTTTATAAGATTTTGGGTGTTTTTCAATTTTTAGTGGTTTTCAGTAATGAAAAATAGCCAAAATTGGCTAGAAAATCTAACACAACAAAACAAACAGTAGACAATTTTTTGTAATTTTTAGACACTATTTAATATTTTTTTGTGATTTTTAAAGTTAGACAGTGAAGAAAATAGATGTTTTTGGATTTTTAAAAATATCAAATGAAAACAAAAATGTCCTCAAAAATCCTCGAAAATTTTAAACTATGGCAGGAGCCATGTGTCCAATTTTCGTTGGATTTGGAGGTATTTTGCTATTTTATTCAAAAATAAAGAAGGGGCACAGTGCACAGGGACCAAAGTGCAAATACCCGAAAGTCTGGGGGGTCTGGTGCAATTAACCTAGCGAAACACGTGCTACGCGCGTGTCTGGGGCACTCAGGAACCCAAATGTGAGAAAAATAAGTTCCGAGGGCCTTTTGGTAACAGGTAACAAAAGCCCAAGGGTTTATCTGCAAATCACCCAATATATAACGCGCATGCTCAAATGAAATACGCACAGGGGTATAAATGCAAATAATTAAAAACTTTCATTCATTAAGGAACAACCAGAACTACAGGGTATATAATGTAAAAAGCCCAGAAGATCACGTGTCGATGCACGTGTCAGACCACACACAGGGGCATATCAGTAAATAAATGCAAGCACACGGGTCTCTATGCAAATATCCCAAAACTAAACAACTACACTAGGTATTTACAAGACTAAAAGCGAAATAAAATAACAAAGGAGGCCTAAGGACAATTTACCCCTTTTATTATTGTCGAGGGATGGATGCGCGACGCGTGGCAAATCGGAGAGTTGGGACGACGCGCCGCACACTGAAAGAGGCCCTCGGCACGATTCGACGGCTGGAATGCACCCACGTAGAGGATCCAACAGCTGTGGTACGTCGTGGGGCTGCGAAGGAGTTCTGGCTCAAATCGGATGGCGGTGGTGAAGCCACCTGCTGGATCGGATGGCTGAGATGTGTCGTGGCTTAACCTCGCTGGCTCAACGGTGATGATCGACCCTCTGGAGATCTGATGGTCAGTGCTGCTCCGTGGATGAACGGACGAGATCTAGACTGGAGCGTCGAGGCCGATCTAACGGTGGACGAGGGTCCTGGAGGAACTGGCGGCCGGCGAGCTTCGCCGGCCCACTGAGCGCACGGTGGACCTCGTCTGACGCTCCTGAGGTGCGGGGAAGCTTTGTCGTCAAGCTCCGCACCTAATGCTCTGCTTCGATGAAAGTGGGGAGCTCCGGAGAGCTCCGGCGGCGTGGAAGAACAAGAGCCCATGTGCCTGAACTGCTGACCTCCAGATGAGGCTCTGCGGACGATATGACCTGCACAGGAAGAGAGCTGGGTCGAGGGCAAACTGCCTCGACCCGTCAGAGCGGGCGGAAGGTGAAGGAGGAGGCGGCGTGAAGGCTCTCCGGCGAGCGGCGGAGGGTGAGAGCCGATACCCTGCTCCGGGGCGAGCCAGGGGGAGTGAAGGGTCGGAGAAGGTGGAGAGAGGTCAGGCGGAGGTGGTAGCGGTGTCGGAAGGGTGAATGGGTGGTCGGAGACGGCAGGAGGCGGTGGCGGAGCTAAACTACCAGAAATCGAAAAACCTAATCCTACGCTAATCTACGGGCTAAGAAGGTTACATGGCGGGCGCATTCGACTGGGAAGAAGCTCAGTGAGCTTCTGGTCGTTGCCTGCAAGGGGCCGTCGACTCCCCGAGGCTCGGCGCGCTCGCGGCGGTGCACGGCGGCCGAAGACCACCGGATCAGTGGCTCCCGGCTTCCCGGGCCTCGCTGCTACTCCTGAGACCGTGGCTGTCACTCAGGGACTCCGGAGGAGGTCACAGGCGCCGAGGGGAAGATCCAAAGATGGAAGAATTAGGTCGCCGGTGACGACAATATATATGGCGAGGGATCCGAGAAGAAAGGGATCGGGCGAGATGCTCGTGCCTCGGATCCATCAAACCCACCCCGGGCGAGAGTCCTGGATGTGTGCTGATCAATCGGAGCCCGGGGTTTGAGGTGTTGGCGGTCGGATCGAGCGGGTAAAAAATGAGGAAATCGGGTCGGCTGCTCTGGATCCGGCTCTGGTGGTCCTGGGGGGAGAGTTGACCGGGGGTCAACATTCCCCCGTGGACCAATCAGAGCCCGCCAAGCGCAATTTTTTTGTTTATTTATTTTAAGATAGAAAATGGTCGAAGTAATAAAAACTTAAAACATGAAATATTTTTATTTTATTTTTTTTTCTATTTTTTAGTGATTTTTTAATTAATTTTTCGAAATAAAAATAAGGTATATATATTATATAGCTATATATAGGTATATGTACAATATCTAGGGTTTTTAATTTTTGATTTTTAATTGTTATTTTTATACAATTTTATTCCCATTTTATATTTTATTTATTTATATTATAAAATGAGGAATAAAAAGACATTTTTATTTTGTTTTTATTATTTATCTATATGGGTGAAATAAATACATATGTATATCTATATACATGGTATATTTACAATATATTTTTGTGTTTTTTTGTTATTTTTATTTTGTTTTTGTTTTAATTGTTTTTATTTTATTTATTTACACTATAGAATATAGAATATTTACAAAAATTTTGGAGATTAATTTTATTTATTTATAAGGATAAATAAATAGGAAAGATGGAACTATGTACAAGGTGATCATGTACATGAATGAGATTTTTGGTCTCTTTTTAATTTTAAATTTTTATATTGATTTTATATTTATAAATATATACAAATATTTACAAGCCTATTTTTGTGAGGAAAATACTTTTATTTATTTACATAAATATTTACACACATGAGCCCCTATCTCCCTCTACCTTGGCTTTTATGCGGTCAGGCCCATGCTGAGCCCTCCCTTGGGATTAGGTCGCTCAATATTTATTCTAAATATTTCCCTCTTTTTCTTTTTACTCTTTATTCTTTTATTTTTGCACAAAAACATGCTAATTATTAAACTTTATACAATGCATGCTTTTGATAATTATTTGTATTTACAGGAATATACATGCATTTGCAAAGGTTTTTGTAGCTAAAATATAAGAATAAAGAGTGATGAATGGGTATTCATCAATGCATAAGAACAACGGCCATATGAATACTCAAGATCGACATGTAATAAACAAATATATGTCTACACATGATGCCAACCATGTGAAAACATACAGATACATGTTAAAGAAACATAAAAATTCTAAACATACACATAAATTCGATCAGTAGATACATATTCTAAGCATAAGTACAAATGCCATAGTTAAATATACATAACAAATATTTAAAGTAACCAAAATTATATTAGTTATCAAAACATATAAACATATTGATGTAACGATGTCCAATAAACTTTGAACTCAACTAACGAATTATTAAGAAATAAAGAACTGCTCATCTAAAGAGATATCATCAATATTTGCTCATCGGTTCCATCTCGTCTTTCAATCTCCTTCCTTCCGGATGAAGAGCACTCTCTTTGCATTGAAAAACTAATCTATTTTAGAATGGCCTCTTGTGCACTAACAATGGCATATATCCACGTCTCTTTCCAACTGTATTATCACCTTCATCTATTGCTTCAACATGACCTCTGGACCTTCATCAATTTGGCTTTTACACCATGCATCCCTAATGTTGAGGTCTGGTTGCTTGTAGATATATAATCATATCTCAAAGATTGAAACAGATCCATTAAGAGGATGTTGAAATTCTCATGTCCTTCTGAAAAAATGGAATTATAAAAAGTCAATCTAATATTAATATCTAATTTAAATTGACAAACTTGAATAAACGTACATATTTCTATCTATTTCTTATCATACCACACCTTCAAGCCAATCATCCATCAGCAAGAAATCAACTGCCTTAAAACAATCAAAGACTGTCTAATGACATTTAAATTTAAATGAAGAATCACAATCTTAACTGCATCGTTATTTTGAGCAATATAGATGATTATTGTGTCATGCATCTATTTTAATGCACTACTATTCTTACTAATTCCAAGTTGAAATAGTAAAAAGTGAGATGTTTGTTTTCTTGTTCTCGGGTGCTTCAATCAAGAAGATGGACAAAGGTACTTAAATAAAAAATGGTATTGGAGTGAAATTTTAAGGAGAAACTGCTGAACATAAATCAATCAATTTGCAAGTTAAAGAAATACATATACATACACATTCCGTCAAGCAAAATGGAAGTTGGAACTACGTTCTTATTAAATGGCTTAAATCGGTCCCAAATATGTTCAAACATATACTTATTGGATTCCATAAGATGATTGCTCACATTTTTCAATGAAATAGATAATCTACATTAGAAATTATAGTTAACCAAATCAAATTCTAAGATGATAATAGACAATGATCACTTAACATTAATGAGGTCGGTGTGTAAATTGTTTGATACATCTAAGTTGCACGTGCTTTCCCCCATGAAAGGTTATGCATAGTAAAAATATTTTTATCCACCTTTGATATCAGATCATTCAATAACAAGTCACAAGGAGCCCAACAAAATTATATGGGAAAAAGTTGAACATGTAATCAGATTAATTGGCACATTTAAGTCTTTCATTTTAGTGTGAGATAAAACATGAAAAAGCTCTATGTATGTCCCTATAGTAAAACTTGGGAAATACATCAAATACTATTGTCACTACAATTCATCACAAATTTGTGTCATTTCAGAAATCATGGTATGCTTAAATTCCTACTTATTCATTGGTTACAAAACCTCTCAAGCAAGTGGAATTGGTAACTGAATTAATCTTTAAAGATGGCTCTATGGTGCATGTACAGATAGGTCCATTTTAGTTATAAGTTCCACAATGCATGTGAAAATGATAGCACTTTGCAATGACAAAAACTGGAGGCACATTATGATATATAGTCAATATAGTTAGAATCATTAAAATGATTAAAAGACAATAGAAAAATAACAATGATCTACATTCTAAAGAAAAAATAAAAGTAACCAAACATCAAAATATTTCTTCTACCTTGATTTTGCATCATAGGAGTACATGGACGTGACAATGATTTTCAGGAATGAACTCCTATGTAGATTTTTAGTGTCATGGTACAATCTTGCATTTAACTACTTTGAAATGAGGCCATGTACTCCTACTCCTACTTGGTGAGATAGTCTTACTTCTGGAAGGACAAATGAATGAGGTCCCTTCAAAATAAATCACAAGTGAAAAAGGAGTTAAAACCCTCGTGAGCTAAACGAAGTCCTTTGAAATAGACCATGGTGGGTAATATGAAAAAACCCCTTAACTTTTTATATAATCCGAAAAAAGATCTGTACCATATTAACTGATAAGGATTTCTCCAATCTGGAAACTGAGAAGAGATTCATTTATTTTATGTTTTCAGTGGCTTTCTATAAGTTTATGCTTTAGGAAGCAGTTATTCATATCTTTCTAATTTGGATAGAACATATTTAAAAATTAAAAGAAAACAATATTTGGAGAATACAACTGATTAGATATGTCATTTTTATCATGAAAAAAGGTAATGCCAAATGGCCATTACTATCGTGGAAATTATCTAATGGTGCCTAATGTCATGAATACACATGATTACCGACATATAGAAAATAAGGACTCCATAAATAGGATTCACTTATAGCATATGTTTACTTGAGTTTGATCGAATTATAACTAATTGCAAACAGTCACTGGTAATTTTTCCTCTCAATTTGAGAAGGAATAACCATTGCTATCATGTGGACCCTCTGTAAAAATTAGAACATGAATTATGGGATATGTTGTGTAGTCAAACTATTATATTCCTTTCCAGATGCTGAAATTGCACAATTTTAAGCTCAATATATTTCCTTTTCATCAACATTAAGTGTCATCTTTTTGGAAAAAAAACGCCTAACACCAAAAAAGTAGGCTTTCAAATCATCAATTTATTTGAATTGTTTGTGTAAAATTCCTGTGATATGTGATTTACGTTGATAAATTATTATACAGATACATATTATATACATAGTGTTTATCTTGCTCGAGTGAAGGAAGGTTAATGTACATTTTTAGGAAATAATTGGGTACCTAAATGTGTTATTACATGCCAACACCACATATTATGCAAAACTCCAAAAACATCATTTGTACAAAGGCATTCATCCCTATATGTGATTGCACTTCACAAAAGCAGCATTTTCAAATAGCCGAAACACAAACTTGTCTACTTCTCCACAACGAAGTGGCCATATCATACATTTTATCACCTAGAAAGTTTTTGGGTACCATGACCTACGAATTACTACCTCACCTGGAATTTTCAGTTGCTCAATTTCGGATATGATCATATTATAAAAATTTTACATACAAACAATGTTCATGAACTCATTCTGCTACAACTCTTTATAAGTCCAGCAGGCTACTCAAACACACCATTTCTTCATTCTAGAAAAAAGAAAACCAACACTTCCATTTTCTTGAACAAGATGGTTTCTCTATAGGCATGCCCGAGAGAAGACTACTCCATTGCAATATAGTGCAACCTTCCCGAAAAAAGAATGACTAACAAAATGACCAATAGTCCAACCAGAGAGAAGTTGACTATGGTAATTTAACTAGTATAACCTTCTCAAACAAAAGCATCACTTTAAAATTGATCAATATCCCACCTTTTAACATGACAGAAAGGTAAACATGCCGCTTTAATATCCAATGTTGAAAGCAAAAATGAAATAAAGAACCATAAATTATCTAGTCATCCATAAATACTATAATTACAAATTACAAACAAGAAGAAACTAAATCCACCATGCCTTTCAGAAAAACCTCAGTGTAAAAAAAGCGGAGGAAAGCCCTAATACAACCATCTTAAGCTTCATGATATGTATGGAGTGAGATTCCTTCTTCAAATAAATATCTTGATTTATTTCAAAAACCAAAGAACGACTACTCCAATTGAGTTCTTAACAATATAGACAGGAATATATGTAGACTGATAAAGGAGAAGTGCAACCTGATATAGTACAAAAATAAAAAAAGGATGAATATGGAAGAAGAGGGAGAAGAAGAAGAAGACAAGCCTGAATATCTTGACAGACGAACGTCATTCCTGAGCTCGAGGATGATGGGGCCAGAAATGTCGGTGATGACCTGGAGAAAGTGGGGTGAGGTCATCAATGGCGTCGACCTAGAGGAAAATGGCTCAAAATCTGGGAGAAGCTGATTAGGTACACTGATAATAGGGGTTTTGCGAGTTAAAGAGGAGGGAGGGGTGACGGAAAAATGAGGATGAGAAAGTAAGATCACATGGTGGTGATCTGGAGGAGATGAGAACGAAAATAGGGTTTGGAGATATGGTGAATAGTACTAATTTGGGATGGAGGCTATCATCATAGCGGGAGAGTTTTGGGAGGAAGAGGGAAAAGGCAAAAATGAAAGTTTAGGGCAGGGAATGAGATTTTTTCATTTCAGCGGTATCGTTTAGACATGGAAAATTTTGTGTCACCATTACATTTGTGTCACAGTATGGTTATGGTGGTCTAAACCTATCAATGACGGTAATATCATCGTGATGTAATATAAATAGCTACGAAATTTTCTGTAGCTAATACAGTTAGGCTACGGTAATATATTGTGAAGAATAATCTTTAGCCTCGGTTAAACTTATCGTGGCTTGATTGTGTGGCTAATATAACCTTTTTTAGTAGTGATATGACCGACCTCAGCCTGGGATCCGACGAGACCATCCCGGATTCCGTTGGTCGAGCAGAGGTACCAATTCCCAGTAGCAGCCTCCAGTTCAGGGTGGCCAGTACGGCCAGCATTCACACCAGCAACCCCAGTTCCCGCAGTAGCAGCCACAGTATCAGCAGCAAGGTCCTCGTCCCTATCAGCAGGGACAGTCTTGGAGGCAGCAGCACCAGCCTCAGCAGTATCATTCTCAGCAGCAGCACCCTCAGTTTCAAAGAGGCCACCCGTCAGGTTCTCATGGACCCGCCTATGAGAACCCCGCCTTGGATGATCTAGCCCGCCTCTGTCCGATCAGCAGGCCACTTTCAGACGGGAGATGGACGAGTTCAGATAGGAGATGAGAGAGATTCTGAGAGGGAAGGCCACCATACCTGCGCAGATTGAGCCCAACCTGAACAACCTGAAGAGGAAATCTGAGCAGGTAGAGTTTACAGAGGTTACCACTCCTAGTGATTTACTTGGTGATATATCCACGTATCATTTTGATGCTGACTTTGCTACACTTAGGAGCGGTAGGATGCCAGCCGACGGTGCCTCATCTGAGTGACGACCACTCGCAGCTTTAGGAGCACCAGATGAGGAGGAGAGCAGTTCCGATGCCGCTCGTGATGATAATAATGGTGGTGCTGATGCCACCAAGGATGCTGATCCAGCTGACGGTACTGAGGCCATCATTTCACCAGATTCAGGAGGAGGTGGTGCTGATGCCACCAGATTCGATGCTAAGCCATAGCGTGGTACTGATGGCGTTAGTCCAAATGCCGAGGGTGGTACTGATGCTACCATTTCTATTCCTGTCGCTTTTCCATCTACTATTGTATCTCATTTGTGAGTCCATCTGTGTTGATTGGAGATTCTTGTATGTATTCTATTTTGTCACAACAGCAGCGACCTGATCCTAGCCATCCATCTGAGGAGGGACCAGCTATCCCCTTTCCCCAAGCACTCCGCTTAGCTAAGGGGACCAAAAAAGAAAATCCAAAAAATCACAACAGATAGAGTTCAGCCAGCAGATGATTGACAGATTCCAGATACAGATGACTCTACAGGAGGCCTTGGAGCACATCCCCCTCTTTTAGAGGAACCTTAGAGAGAGGACCACCATTCGCGAGAAGAGGAGGAACCACCACTCAGAGATTCATGTGCTCACCCGTGCCACCTGTTTCGCCATCCAGAACTGTCTGTCAGCCAAGAGGCCAGATGCAGGAGCCCTTATGTTAGATGCCATATACATGAGCAAAGGTTTGATCGGACTCTATTAGACATCGGATCTTCTATCAACCATCTTCCGGCAGCCTTACTCGATCGCTTCGAGTTCGGCCCTCTATGATAGAGCAGGATGGTCCTTCAGTTTGTTGATCGATCTGTCAAGATATCGAAAGGGTTGCTGAAGGACGTGGTCGTCACAATTCAGGGCCTGAAATTCCCCGTGGACTTCGTTATGTTGGACATGGAGATCCCTGAGTTTGTGGAAGATACCCCCATCAATCTAGGACGCCCATTCTTGGCCACAACCAAGGCAGTGTCCGATCAGGATAGCGGGAAGGTATACTTTCGCGTTGAGGGCGAGAGTATACAAATAGAGATGACTGATGAGACCAGAGTGCAAGGTTCAGCTTGCTCAAAGGCACTTATAGATTCAGAGCAGATGAAAGAGACAGAGCGAGACATCCACCAGGAGTGTGATTTTGTGATCACAGACGATGAGGCAGTTTGGGAAGACCTAGTTTCACGAGCCATCCTCTCACTTTCAGATCCAGCTGATGCACAAATTCCAGTAGAGGAGAGCTTGGAGAGCGCATTCCAGGCAGGGGATACATTTGAGGCAGCAGATCGCGTTCCAAATAGCGAGGCAGTTGATTATTCAGATTCAGATCCTTCGGAGTCAGATATTGATTGGGCAGAGTTTGACGATATGATTCCATGTCTGATTTCTGCAGAGCCAGCAGCAAGGGTGGAGATTGATCCCATTCAGAGCATAGACACACCAGCAGAGCAGTCTTCACCAGATATTCCAGTTCAGCGAGAGTTCTCCCATGCGGAGTTGGTTGAATTCACTCAAACCTTTCAGAGACCAGATCCGCTAGCTCCCAATTGTCCAGAGCAGAAGACCTTGTTGCAGTCGCTGAAGTATAGGTTCCTTGCGGGCAAGCATGAGATGTACCCAGTCATTATCTCAGTAAATTTGACTGGAGAGCAAGAATCTTGTTTGATAGAGGTTCTTGAAAAGAACCGCAAGGCAATAGGATGGAGCATAGCTGATCTCCAGGGGATAAGTCCGGCCCTGTGCTCCCATCATATCTATCTCAAAGAGGATGCTAATCTGCCGCGTGAGTTCCAGCGGCGGCTGAACTCGAACCTTCGAGATGTTGTCATGAAGGAGATCTTGAAATGGTGGAGCGCTGATTTTATTTACCCCATCTCCGACTCCAAGTGGGTCAGTCCGTTACATGTGGTGACTAAGAAGGTGGGCATCACTACAATTGTGAGTGAGTATAGAGAGGAGATCGCTACCCGTGTACCCACTTCTTGGAGGGTTTGTGTGGACTACGGACGATTGAACCAGGCCACCAAGAGGGATCATTTCCCGTTGTCTTTTATTGATCAGATTATAGAGAGGCTAGCTGGGAAGAGTCATTACTGCTTTCTTGATGGGTATTCCAGATACAATCAACTGACCATTGCGCCAGAAGACCAGGACAAGATCACATTCACATGTCCCTTTGGGATATATGCTTTTAGACGTATACCCTTCAGTTTGTGTAACGCCCCGGTGACATTCCAGAGGTGCATGTTGTCCATCTTTTCGGACATGGTGGGTGAGTGCTTGGAGGTCTTCATGGACGACTTTTCGGTCTATGGCGATGGATTTGATTCTTGTCTTGAATGCTTAGACCGCGTCCTTCAGCGATGCATCGAGGTCCATCTTGTGCTATCATAAGAGAAGAGTCACTTCATGGTGACTCAAGGGACGATGCTTGGTCATATCATCTCCAACAGGGGCATGGAGATTGATCTAGCCAAGGTGGATATCATTAGAAAACTTGATCCACCGTCCAACCTATGACAGTTATGGTCTTTTCTGGGGCACGTCAGTTTCTACCGACGATTCATTCATGATTTCAGCAGGATTGCCCGGTCGTTGACTGATTTGCTGACCAAAGACACCGAGTTCATAGTCGATGATAAGTGTCTTGCGTCATTTGAGGCTCAAGATTCTAGTTGTTGAGGCTCTTGTTCTCCAGCCACTTGATTGATCTCTTCCATTTTAGATCATGACGGATGCCTCCGATTTTTCTGTGGGGGTCGTGCTGGGAAAGAGGAGGGATGGAGGACCTTTTACCCTTCACTATGCTAGCCGTACATTGGATGTCGCACAACGGAATTACACCGTCACTGAGAAGGAGATGCTAGCCGTAGTCTTTTCCCTAGATAAGTTCAGATCGTACATCATTGGATCTAGAGTAACCATTTTTACATATCACACCGCCATCAGGTAACCTCATGGAAAAGAAGGATGCCAAAGCGAGATTGACTAGATGGATCCTTCTACTCCAGGAGTTTTATATTGAGATTAAGGATAAACCTGGAGTCAAGAATGTAGTGGCGGGTCATCTCTCCCGATTAGAGCATCTTGAGGATTCTGAGCAGATTGATCCTATTACAGAGACCTTCCCAGATGAGGCAATCCTTGCTATCGCCTCGCTCCCATGGCAGAGACTTGAGACCTTCCTAGCGAAGGCCAAGTCTTACCATTGGGAGGATCCCATCCTTTACCATGAAGGAGGGGATAGTGTCTGGCGATGGTGTATTCCTCAGGAGGAGCACCATAGCATCCTCACCTACTGCCACAAGCTGTAGGCAGGAGGACATCACTCTGGGAGGAGAATGACATAGAAAGTGCTCCGATTTGACCTTCGGTGGCCTACCCTCTTCAAGGATTCTGATGAACTCGTGAAGAGGTGTACTGACTGTTAGAGGATGGGCACTTGTGGACAGCGTGATATGATGTCGATGCAGTCCATTCATTTCTGTGAGGTTTTTGACGCATGGGGCATCGATTTCATGGGTCCATTCCCTAAGAGTTAGAAATTCGAGTACATTCTGTTGGCCATTGATTATGTGAGTCATTGGGTTGAGGCCATCCCCGCCCGAACCGCAAATGCTAGGACTGTATGCAGATTTTTGAGGAAGAACATCATTTCACGGTTCAGGGTACCTCGAGTTTTGATATCTGACGGGGGGTCTCATTTCGTCAACGACAAGATAAAGGCCCTTGCTAGCGGGTTCAGCATAGACCATCGAGTAGCCACTCCATACCATCCTCAGACCAATGGTCTTGATGAAGTGTCGAATAGGGGGATCAAGACTATATTGCAAAAGGTCGTCCGCCCTGACCGAAAGGATTGGTCATAGCTTTTAAACTCGGTCTTGTGGGCATATAGGACATTCTTCAAGACTCCTTTGGGAACATCTCCCTTTTGCCTCGTTTATGGAAAGCCCTGCCATTTACCTATTGAGATCAGGCACAAGTCCCTTTGGGATGTTACAGAGATACTTTTGGATCCAGTGAGTGTAGGAGACCAGAGGAGGGCAAAATTGGCAACCCTGGAGGAGCTTAGAGACGAAGCCTTTTCGAGCAGCCTACATTACAAGGAGTGAGTGAAGGAGTGGTATGATTCTCATATCAGCCATAAGCAGTTTGAGCCAGACCAGAGAGTATGGTTGTTTGATGCCAGACTGAGATTATTTCTAGGAAAGTTGCAGAGCAAGTGGAAGGGACCATACCTGGGAGTATTGACATATCTGAGATGTTATCTGAGTCTACCTTTCATGTTAACGGGCAGCGGCTCAAACCATATCTAGATCATGAGCCACTGGTCGTTGATGTGGCCCCTATTCATTTTGCGTGAGATGTGGTCTTTGACTCATATCTGTTGCATCTCACGCCTGATTATCACTATCTTCCGCCTTGTATAGATCCAGATGTCCATATCATTCCATTCTTCAATCCCACACCCCATCTTCATCCTATGATTATGCTATACTTAGGGTGTACTTTACCCTAAGTATAGGAGGTGTTGGACTCTTGAGTATTCTTTGGATTCTTTTTACCTTTGTTTTGTTGCCTATACTTAGGGATCTTTTGCCATAAGTATAATAGAGGTAGACCCTGTACATTCTTTCACTCGGATTTCCCTTCATGTACAGCTTGCTATACTAAGGATTACTTGATCCTAAATATAGGGGGAAACGCCGAGTTCTCTTCATTCTATTCTTTGATTCATCATTGTACTATACCATTCCTTTTCATTTCCCTATACTAAGCACGAGTTATGTCTTCTTCATCGCTCTTGATCTACTCTGAGGACATCGTTCGAGCTAAGTATAGGAAGGTGTCGTATATATATTTCATATATACTTTAGCAATAACTCGTACTTTGTGTGAGGGTGTTAATAAATAAAATGGCTAAAATTCTTGTATCTAAAAAACCATAAAAATTTAGAAATTTTTCCTTGTACATAAAAAATGCTTTATTGCACATACATAGCTATTTATAAAAATTATGTTTGTGCAAATGTTTGTAAAAATGAGTTGTGTAAAGAGTTTGTAAAAATTTTGATAACAAAATTATGTATATAGTATAAAATTTTTTTAAAATGTTCGAAAAACCAAAGTTTGCAAAAACCCTTATATAAATATTTTGCAAAACTCCATGCATTCATTCATTCAAACAATTTTCAAAAATTTTGCACATTTTCAAAAACATGCATAAAAACATTTTTGTATATAGTTGTATAGTTTTTCTGAATCATAGTTGACATTTAAACTGTCCTGGAATTAAATTGAAAAATGGAGCTTGGTTAAGACCTTAACACACCTAATTCTAAGAGGAACCTTATAGGACTTAGGATTAAGACTTTTCAGGCCCATTTGGGACTTAATTCTTTGAGTCCACTAGACTATGATCATATGTCATCTTGATGAGCCTAAGTTAAACACTTAACAACGCACACATGACTCTCAGGGACAATGGCTTTACTTGCACCAGCATATTACACATAGATCTCCACGGATGAGGTGGTGAGGAGGCAGTTTCCATTGGCTCGGGGTAGCATATGAAGGTAGTACTTCTAGGCGGAACCTCTCTTTTTCTTTTAGTGAAGGAAGTGCGTCTCAACTTGGTCTGGTGATGTTGAGGTCTAAAGACAGGAGTTGTGGGCTGCAATAAATCTTCAAAAGAGGGATAGTCTACTAGCTCAAGATGAAAAACTCCTTATGTAAATATGTTGCACCATGTAGATATGTTGTACATATGCACATTGAAAAAGAAAAGAAGAAAAAAAAGAAAAACCAACAATTGAAAATAAAAGTGGCGGGTCTGATTGAAAATAAAATACAAACCATAGTGTATATAGTCAAATAAAGCGAAGCTTATGTTACACACTCTCATCTCATGAATCTTGCAGCGAGAGACTTAGCTACACTGGTTGGGCTACCAAGGATACATGGCTACACTGGTCATGGTCCATTCTCTTCTTCCTCCTCTTCTTGAGCCGGTTGAACTTGAACTTAGAAGGGAATACCCCGCTCCTCGAGGAAAGAGCTGCCAGACTAGGGCATTAGAGTTACCTTGTTAAGGGGGGGTTGTCTCTTTGTCATTTCTGAGGTGGGGAGCTGCACATCACTTACACAGTGCAAGGAAAGATTCATGGTCATTAGAGTTTTTGTATGTAGACTTGTTCTGATCTGGATTATCGAGGAGTCTTGACCATAGATTGGTGGAACTTAGAGGCTGTTGAGTTTTAAGCTTAAGTCCAAATAAGGTTTCGACAAATTAATAATCCAAAGGTCTGACTGAGCTCCATACTTCAATTTAATGAAGGCAAGTTTAATAATCAACTTTGATTTCCCTTCTTTTTCTTTTTCTTTCTCTTTTCACTTCTTTTTCATATAAGTGTTTGCTAAGGGACTGGCAAAAGTAAAGTATAGGGGGTGATGAATCCTCATTCATCACTCTTTATTCTTTTATTTTAGCTAAATATCTTGGCAAAACATCATGTATATAGTTGTAAATACTATAAGTTACCAATAAGCATGCATTTCTTAATAATCAATAATTAGCATGTATTTATGTAAAAATAAAAGAATAAAGAATAAAAGAAAAAGAGGGAAATATTTAGAATAAATATTGAGCGACCTGGACCCAAGAGAGGGTCCAAAGTGGACATGATCGCCAAATAAAATAAGTAGAGAGAGATAGGGCCACTCTACCTTACACATACTCCCTTTCATGTACATATTATCATTATTTTATTTTATTTTCATTTTCATGAAAATAGCAATAAAAAGGTATTTCAACCCCTTGTATGATTCCTGAAAATAAAATAAAAATTACAAGAATAAAAACTAAGAAAATTATTTTCTCTCTCTCTCTCACCTTGTACAAAACACATGTACATATGTATCATACACTTATTTATTATACACTTTTAAATAACTCATAAAAATAAAATAAAAATTATTTTATACTCCAAATTTTATGTTGTAAATAAATAAAAAATAAAATTGGGGTATTTATGCAAAAATAAGAAAACTAAAATTAAAATTAAAATACATAAGTATTTTATACATGTATATCATATAATATAATGTAAATACCTTAATTTATTTTTCATAAAAATAATTACAAATCACAAAAAAATAGTTTGAAAAATAATAAACATTTTTCATGTTGAACATTTTTAAAATAAAATCATTTTCTATTTTTTATTTATTTTACAAATCTTTTTAATCTCCTTTTTCTGATTGGTCCAGGGGAAACGTTGACCTCGGTCAACTGCCCCCCTTGGACATCATTTCTTCGTGGATCCGATTTTTGCCCTATCTTCACCCATTTTTCATGAATCGATCCGTCCAACCCTCCTCTCGATTAGATGATCCGATTACCGAGGAACGATCCACGATACGCGCCCAAGCATACCGTTAGGGATCCGTTCCTCAAGTTGTGCGCCCTTGCTCCAAAATTCTCGGACCTCGCTGGGTATATAATCTCCTGGAGTTACATTTCCTTCTTCATCTTTGGCCCTTGCCCTCGTCTCCAGTGAGCTCCGTCTTCTTCCTCGAGTGACAGCAAGTGAGGGAGCGCGTTGCAGTGAGGTCTTGAGGTGCATAGCCTGAGGTCTGGCGACTTCATCGCCGTGCTCTGCCGCAAGGAGAGTTTGAGCCTCTGGACACGTCGAACCAGTGAGGCGAAGACCCCCGGAGGTCCCCAACCTTCAGCCCAGACGATTCCATTCACCAGGTAGCCTAGATAACCATTTGTCTGCTTTGGATTAAATCTTTTCGATTTCTGGTCAAACTGCATTCCTTGGATCATCCATCATGATCGGACCACCCATTTGCCCTCTCGACGATCGTATCATCTCCATCAGACGCCTCCCCATCTTCTACGCCCCTACATTCACCCTGATTCGCCCTGGAACAGGAATCAAGCCTTCCTCCACCGCCGTCTCGCCGGAGGGCTACACCCCGCCTCATCCTCCACCTATTTCGCGCACTAACGGGTCGAGGCATTTTGTCCCTCGATCCAGAGATTCATCTGTGCAGGTTTAACATTGAAAAAACCTCATCTGGAGGTTTGGATTTCAGGGCACAGCAGCTCCAAGACCTCAGCGTCACCAGACTGTTCCCGACGGTTTCGCCCTCATCAGAGCATAGCAGCAGCTGCGGACAGTCACCAGCATCATTTCCCCATCTGAGCAGCCCCGGAGGAGCTCCCTGTAGCTCGTATCAATTCAGCGAAGCTCGCCGGTGGCGAGTTCTTCGTTGTTCTTCTAGAGGATTCCTCTGCCGTCAGATCGAGACCCACCCTCCAGTTCTGATTGTGATCGTCCATCATCCGAGGCATCTCATCTGTCATATCCATCTGAGGATCAGATTGCAGCCGTCCATCATCGAAGGGGTATCCATGGGCTGAGCCGTCCGATCTTATGTGAAGGCCCCCTCGACCGTTGGATTATCGATAAGTAGGGTATTTGCACTTAGGCCCTTCCCTATTTCGCATTTTTTAGTTAGTCTTGTAAATATTCTTAGCCGTTGTGATATTTCAAATATTTTGCACCAAGGACCCTATGATTTTGGTATTTGCATTCTAGTCCTTCCAGTTGTGTAGCACGTGGTTCCCTCATGTGATTTTGGGTTATTTGCATGTACTGTCCTGGACATATTTGATGTTATGCTTTGATGATTTAGTTTTGATATTTGCAATTATACCCCTGTGCGTACTTGTTTTGGACATGTGCTGAAATTTGTATAAAAATTACAGAAAGGACCCCATACTTTCTATGTGTGTCGTTGCTTAGGTCTTGCAACATGTTTTCTTTGCATTTCGGTCCTTGTGTGTTGTGTGCTTGACTTTTATTTTTATAAATAGCAAATTTCACCTAAAATTCGTGAAATTTCGATACATGGCTCCTGCCATGGTGTAGAAATTTACATGAATTTTTTGTTGCATTTTGTTTCCCTTTGGTATTTTTAAACATTCAAAAACCTTAAAAATTGCTAATGTTTGCCTTTAAAAATCCACTAAAAATATTAAAATCCCTTGAAAAATTCCAAAAACATTCTTGTTTGTTGTTTTGAGTTGCTATTTCTTCAGTCAAAATTTTGTTGTATTTGCATTTATAAAACCCATAAAAATTAAAAAACATTAAAAATATTATAAAAATCATGAAAAATTCAGAAAAAAATCAAAAAATGTGTTTTCTTCTTTTGTATTTAGTTTTTAGTTTATAGTTTTACGTAAAATTGCTGCTCGAATTTTTTAGGCATTTTAAGTATTTTTAACTTGCCTTTAGATTCGGGCTGTACACTGTTTAGCATTTTTAGCCGAGTTTCATTTTTAGAAAATTAACTAAAAATCAGAAAAATTCAAGAAAATTAATAAAAATATCTGAATATTTCAAAAATCCAAAAATATTTTTATTTGTATTTTTTGAGTATTTTTGAAGTTTTAAATAATTATTGGTTTGTGACTTTGTGAGTGTTTTTATACTTTTTCCTTATATTAAAAATTCCAAAAAAAATTGAAAAACCTAAAATCCACCAAAAATATTTGCTTTCTGGATTCCCAACTACTTTGTAGCCCATTGCATTCCGTGCTCCTTGTGTTTGACCCTGGTAGCTATACCTGGTAAAATAAATTAGCGAGACCACTATTTGTGCTTGATTGCTTGATTTTCATGTTTGGTGGTCTTTGTTTTCTTGATTGACTTAGCTTCGCAGTTCGGGTCGCAACGACCTTATTTACACCTTAACCCGAGTAGCTGAGGCGTGTCATCAATCGCGCCGACCTTCCTCACCCAACCACTCGCTCGACGATGGCCTGAGGCGTCTGTCAATGTCCTCACTCGAAAATGGCGGATGCGAGCTCCAATGGGGATATGCGGCTATTTATAGGGTTACGTACCTTGGAGCCCACGCCATAGGATGGCATCATCGGCGTGGACTCCGATCACCGTAGGTTGGTTGGACTACCGACCTAACTACCGGTCGGTGGAGGCGTTGGGGCGGTTAGCCGGATGAGGAGGGGAAGAAGGTTGACAGGCGGAGGTTGCGATGGGTGTGTTCGTTGGGGAAGAAGATGGAAAGGGTAAAGGTGGAGAGAGAAAGGGAAGAGGGAGAGAGTAAAAAATAGAAATAAATTAATTAAATTAATTAAATTAATTAAATTAAATCAATCATTAATTATATAGTTATTATAAATAATTAATATTTAGATTAATAAAATAAGTAAGATGTGATTGAATCGTTAGTTAAGTAATTAATTAAGTAATTAAATTAATAAATGAATAATTATATAATTAAATAATTAAATTAATTAATTAATAGTTAAAAAATAATAATAAATATATCAATAATTAAATAAAATTTTTATTTAATTAAAATATTAATAAAATATATAAATATAAATTTAAATAAAAATATATTACGATTTATTATATAAGATATCAATATTGTTCCGAAATCCGTATTTTACATATTAACTTTGATTTTAGAGAAATTAATGTTATTTTTAGATAATTAAGTAATATGAATTTTAAGACAGAGTTTACCCAATTCGTAGTTTATACAGTTGAATTATGAGGTCCGAAAATTTAAATAGCAGCTTTATGGCTTCGGATTTGATTGGTATTATAACTTGTTTATATTTGTATATTCTTATATACATTTTTAGAAGATTTTAGGAAAAGAAATTATGTTAATTGGATTTACAGTTAATTATTAAAAATCCAGAAAGTTTCTACATATAGTACTAGTATACAACGAGACCTAAATGCCAAAACTCACTGATTTTATTCGAATATTTTTTGATATTTAATAAATAATATTACGTATAAAATGAAGTATTAAGTATAAAACGAAGTTTAAAGATGAATTTGGTCCGTTTGGAGTTTTGTATAAATAGTTATAAATCTTAGAAGTCGATTTTTACGGCTTTTATGGTTCATTGTGGTTAATTATTTTTGTGATGAAATATTTTCTTGATATTTTATAAAATAATACATATTTTTGTGAACAACTTTTACAAAAGAAGTGATTTGATTTGAAATTTTCTTAATGATAAATAAAATAGGTGAAATATTTACGTTGTGAAAATGGGTAAATTATTTTTTTGGTCTTGATTTTCTTGATATTTTTATGGTTTAGGATCCTTATATCCCCCTACTTATTTATTTTATCGACCCGATCAATATTGACCTATTCTAGGGTTTAGGATCAGTCTCTATATATTTCATATTTACAGTCTTCTTTTCTTTTCTATTATTTTTATTCTTTTATTTTGGATAAAATAAGTGTTAATATATAATATTAACATTTGTGGTTAGAATGTTAATTAATTGAAATTAATGATTATTTTATGTATTTTATCAAGGATTTTAGACAAAATGAAAGAATAAATACGATGAATCATGGATTCATCTGTCTTCTTTGAGTGTCTTTCATTGTGTTCTAACTCTAAGAAAACACCGTCTTCCCAACATCAGTTGTTCTTAATTAGGGGAAGGGTTAACCCTTGCAACCAATGCATTCCAAGTACCATGAAAACTTAAAAGGAGTAATGGTGCTTTTACCTCATCATCGAAGACTTCTCACACTTCTTTTCTGAGGATCTAAAAAGACTAATAGTTTTCATGTCCTTTGAAGTATTTGAGGCCACCAATGGATCAATGTTAAGTAGTATTGTTCTTTTTCAATTTATAGTATTCTGCTATGATCCTTTCATGCATGTTAGCTTCATCCACAACTATTATCTTATAAAGGGCTTCCTAGAGCAAAACATCTTTGATCTCCATCTTTCAAAAAATACAATTCATTCATTGAACTTCTTGATGAATCTGTGATTCATCGTCTTTATTCTTTCATTTTGGCTAAAATCCTTGGTAAAATACATGTAATAATCATTAATTCCAATTAATTATCATTCTAACTACAAATATTAATATTATATATTTAACACTTATTTTATCCAAAATAATAGAATATAGATAAAAAGAAAAATAAAAGAATGTTGGATATATAAAATATATACAGATTGATCCTAACTCCGAGATCATGTCAATATTGACTTGGTCGACAAAATAAATAGGTAGGGAGGGATAAGGATCCTAACCTATAAAAATATCTAGAAAATCAAGACTAAATATAATTTACCCATTTTTACTCTGTTAATATTTCACCTATTTTATTTATCACTTAGATGATTTCAAATCAAATCGCTTATTTTTTAAAAATTGTTCACAAAAATATATATTATTTTATAAAAATATCAGAAAAATAATTAAACACAATGAACCGAAAAGTTGTAAAAGCCGACTTTCAAGGTTCATAACTATTTATAGAAAATTCCAAACGAATAAAAACTCACATTTAAACTTCATTTTATTACTTAATACTATTTATTAAAAATATTAGAAAAATATTCGAATAAAATCGATGAGTTTTGGCATTTGGGCCACATTATATATATGTATTATATGTAGAAACTTCCCGTATTTTTAATTAAATAATCGTAAATTTGATTAGCTGGATTTCTTTTCTAAAAATCCTCTAATATATATTTATAATAAAGTTAAAATACTCATAAAGCTCGAAGCCTCGAAGTCGCTACCTAAATTTTCTGAGCCTCATAACTCGGCCATATGAACTCCGAATTAGGAAAACTCGGTCTTAAAATTCATATTATTTAATTATCTATTTAACACTTATTTTATCCAAATTAAAAGAAAAAAGATAAAAAGAAAATAAAAGAATGTTGGATATATAAAATATATACATATTGATCCTAACTCCGAGACTATGTCAATATTGACTTGGTCGACAAAATAAATAGGTAGGGGGAGATGAGGATCCTAACCTATAAAAATATCTAGAAAATGAAGAGTAAATATAATTTACCCATTTTTTACTCTGTTAATATTTCACTTATTTTATTTATCACTTAGATGATTTCAAATCAAATCGCTTATTTTGTAAAAATTGTTCACAAAAATATATATTATTTTATAAAAATATCAGAAAAATAATTAAACACAATGAACCGAAAAGTTGTAAAAGCAGACTTTCAAGGTTCATAACTATTTATAGAAAATTCCAAACGGACCAAATTCACTTTTAAACTTCATTTTATTACTTAATACTATTTATTAAAAATATTAGAAAAATATTTGAATAAAATCGATGAGTTTTGGTATTTGGGCCATATTGTATATATGTATTATATGTAGAAACTTCCCGTATTTATAATTAAATCATCGTAAATTTGATTAGGTGAATTTCTTTTCTAAAAATCCTCTAATATATATTTATAATTAAGTTAAAATACTAATAAAGCCCGAAGCCTCGAAGTCGCTACCTAAATTTTCCGAGCCTCATAACTCGGTCATTTGAACTCCGAATTAGGAAAACTCGGTCTTAAAATTCATATTATTTAATTATCTACAAAATGATACTAATTTCGCTAAAATTGAAGTTAATACGAAAAATACGGAATTTAGGACTGTATTGGTATATTATACAATAAATTGTAATTTATATTATTATTTTATAATAATACTTTATTTATTTATTCAATTTATTTATTTACTTAAATAAATAATTGTTTATTAACTATTTATCAAATTATTTATTTACTTAATTATATACTTATTTATTAAATTAATTTTTTTAATCCTTAATAATTGTTTAATTATCTATTTAATTATTCTTAATAATTTAATTTAATTTAGTTATTAATTTAAATTATTATTAATTATTTTTATTTAATTTTTAAAATTTCCTTTCGCTCTTCTCTTTCTCTCTCCTACTTTCCCTAATCCCATCTTCTTCCCCGTGTCATCTTCCCCATCGCACCAAGCCACAGCCCACCTTGTGCATGATCGCCGTCGTGGTGAAGCCCAGCTCCACCTTGTGCATGAGCCTCTGCACTTTACACCGACGTGTGAGGCTAAGATCCCCACGGAGCTCCATCGAGCTTCGCCGTGGGCGACTAAAAATCACATCCTAGTTAGCTTCCTATCTTCTCTTCTATCTCTTATGTTCTCATCCCTTCTATCATCTTCCTCTTCTTCTGATCCTTCCTGCATCATCATGTGGAACTCACTGCCATAGATTTCATTTTATTCCTTCACTTCAAATTCTTCTACTGAAACAATTTCAAGGTCTCCGATCTTCTCGATTGGAGTTCCAATTCGTTTGAATCTAAGCCTGATTTCATCCTCACACCTTCACATGGATATCTCCACTCTCCTTTTGGTGTTATGTCGATAACGTTGGCCGAGGATGACGAGTCCTCGAGCCTTCGAATAACATTTGTAGGATCGTGATATAATAAGATCTGGAGCTTCCCTTGAGATATGAAGCATAGAAGCATGCATGAGCGCATGAAGAACATGCATTTGATCTGGAGATTCAAAAGCATAACAGCACCTGCAAGTGGGAATTAACTACAGCATCTTCATCGAGAGACATATGCGTAACAATATCTGAAGCAGTTGCCGAACACGAGATTGGAATCGAGAATCTGAACATCTCCTTCAATCCTTGGATCCGGTTGAGTCATTTGATTCGAGCATTGCTGTAGAGCATCAGATCGAGAACTGACTTCGTAGAGCGAGATCATCGCCAGCGGAGAACATCCCCAGATTCGCCTTGGTCTTCCACTTGCAATCAAACAACCACCTGCGGATCCCATGCCAAACTCGAACGGCCTCGATTTCATTCTCCGTCGTCTCCAGGACAAAAGGGGAAAGAACTTTGATCGTTCGATCTTTTCTAATCGAATGGACTAGATCCATTCATACAACGCTCCACTTGTTGTCATCTCAAATCGTCTACTACAAGCCGCACGATTACCTGAAGATCGACGGATCTCAACCGCATTGCAGCCAACGCGTTCCAGCCACAATAGCGCCCCACAGCTCAACCGTTAAGCTGCGTACGTGAGCCACTCGAAGGTCTTTCTCTAGCAACTGCACGTGAAGATCACGATCCTGCTAGAACTTTTGCGCGGAAGATCCTCTAATTCTACAAATATTTACTCATACCCCAGATTTCCAAGCCAATTCCACCAATAAAACTCACTTTATAAAAATTATATACCACACTATATACATAATAAAAATAAAATATAAAATAAAAAAAATAAAAATAAAAATACATTTATTATATATTATACTATATACAGTATTAAATGGTATTTTAAAAAAATATTTTTAGCATTAAATAAATCATTAAAAATTCTAAAAAATATAACAAACTTTAAAAATACATAAAAAAATATAAAAATATTCTTAAAAATCCCATAAGAATTAATATAGTATATTTTACCATATTTTGCACAATTAATTAAAAAATAAAATTAAATAATAAAAATCAATAAAAAAATATAAAACACATTAAAACTTCAAAAAATCATAACTACTTCGAGAAAAATCACATAAAACGCACAACATGCCATTTTAAAGAAAATTCATATAATTTTTATTAAAAATAAAATAAAAATATTTTCTTTCTATTATCAACTTTAAAAAATCAAAATACACCACAGTTTTCGATAAAAATATCATTTTTCATCTTGAAAGTAAAACAAAATCCATAAAAATCCTAAAAACCTTTAAAAATCCATAAAACAGGAAAATACAATAAAATCATAAAAATAGAAAAACAAATTCAAGTAAAAATTATAAAACACTTTTATAAAATATTAAAAAATATAAAATTACTTAAAATTCACAAAAAATAAAATTCATAAAAATCAAGAAAAATCCCTAAAAATAAATAAAAATTAGAAAACCCATAAAACCTTAGTTCTTTACTAATTAGCCCTAGTTTTCAAACAATTTACCTCCGTGAGTTCGACACTCTCGTGCTTAATCACTATACACTTACGTTTAGGAGTATAAATAAAAAAATATAAAAAGATTAACTAAAAATTAATCTTTTCTGATCAAACTCACCTCGTCAATAAAACGACTACGATTTATTCTGTCTCTTTTATAGGATTCAGTTATCTACCGATCAGGTGGTATTTTTCACTTCTCAATATTTATTTGTGCCTCTTCTATCGTAAGTGTAGAACTTGATATCTAACCAATGCTCTAGTAGTTGTTGTTACTTATGTATTTGGTCTACAACATAGTAAAAAAATTTAAAGGAAAAAACGCATAAACACATAGACAAAACGGTATACGATGGTTTGGCTAGTTGTCAACTCCACTGCTTATATAATAATTCTTTTCCCTTTTGTTTTGAAAATAATATGTATCTTACAATGAGTGACAACCCTCTTGAGGATCTTAAATACCATGTACTAGTGTTATAGGATCACATGAAATTTCCATGTGTAACAGTTAGGTCGGTGAAGTCAACTCCAGAAATACATTACCAATCAGACTTCACATGATAAACCCAAAATGTTTGTGCATGGGAAGCACATGCGCACATGCGACAATAGAGTACTTGACTTTACAAGTACTTGTAGAATATCATAGACAAGAGCAGGCCTAAACTTAAAGCAAGTAGGGTACGTGACCCCCACCTGCTAAATTTCATAATTCATATGTCCAAAGCCTCCTCTCCCAATAGATATACAAGTCAACCCCTCTAATGGTCTGGTGGTAGAAACAATAGCTCCCACTTTAAAGGACCAGGGTTCGAATCCTACTAGTGAAAAAAATAAAAAAATATGAAAAAAATAGATATACAAGCCCAATAGTCGCAGGAGTGCTACTAAACTGGAGGATTGTTGTTACCTCTCCACTTGTCCTAATTGAGCCCCACATCTTAATTATTTCTTCTTGCATATCCATGTCAGAAGAGAACTAACCAAACTATATAATAGAGAGAAAGGTGGAATATATAAAGAGTGTAGTACTCTATTTTTTTTGTTCCACGTCTTCCCTGTCATTTCTTTTCTACAGTGGACTAAATTTTCGAGTCTATTAGGATATTATTTATGTATCACTCATCATGTTATACTCCTTACTCATGGCTCCCTTATGCCACTTATTTTGTGCCAAGCTTGATGTTATGCAACTCCCATGTAGCGAATTTCGTCCTTCACCATGTTTTTTCTAGCCTTCCCATATCTCCCTTAACTCATCAAGTTTGAAATGAATTTGTGCTCCCATACATCATCACACTAGAATACAATTGATGTATAATAATAAATGATTTAATATTTATAAGCAACATGTACTATATTCGTTGTAATTTGTTCATTATTCATTCATAAGAATATCATATTTATTGATATGTTTCTAGAAATGAATTATCAATATATAATCATCATTATATAAATATTTTTCATGATATTTATTGCAAATACGAGAATAAAACATAATTGTGCAACTAATGATATTCATTGTTATAAATTAAATATCGACAAATAAGACAATGAAATATTCTTCATTGTCATAGTCAATTTTTTTGTAATGTCATTACTCTCAATATATTGTAGACGTGATAAAATAATAAATTATTTATTGTCATAGTCGATTTCGTTGCTGTGTCATTAATCTCAATATACTGTAGGTGTAATAAGACAATGAATTGTTCATTTCCATAACCAATTTTGTTGTAGTGTTATTAAACTCAATATATTATCGATGTCAAGTTGCTTTACTAATTATAATCATTCTACAAATTTTGGCATGTACTTTTAGTGTTTTATGTTGCAACTTGTATGTGTTTTTTTAGTTGTCTTTCGTTCTATATATATTTGGATGGCTAGAAAAAGAGGAATCCCTCTCTTTAGTTTAAATGGAGTAAGAGATTTCCAATAGTTGTGAAAGTCAAGGATGATAGATAGATATAGTGTCTCCTCCCATCCCGACATTTTTACCTTTAATTATCTTGTAGGTCAATTTGTATTCTCCTACGTCATATATATAGGGCTTATCCAGAGAGCCATGTGCCCATTTGAGTTTTTTTTGAGCACCTAATGTAGGCTCTCCACGTGTATTTCCATTTGGGAGGTTACCTATTTCGAAGGGCACGGTTTTGGAAGGATATTAATATGTTTGAGCCTTTTGTATTTCCAATTATACCGAGTCCTTAAAAAAAGGAAGACGGTTTTGGAAAGATAAATTCAAATCCTTAATTTCGTTTCGAATAAATAGTCATTGTACATTTGATCAGTAATGTATATATTGTACATAAGTAATTATGTGTTGCGAGATCAGCAATATTGTAACAGTTGTCAGTAATTTACATCTGTAATATTACATTGTATTGAGATCAGTAATTCATTCGTGTTACTCAGGTAATACATATTCAGTTCTCAAGTAATTATTGTTGTGAGATCAGTAATTAAGTATGTAAATTACTAATGTCCATACAAGAAGTACTGATTACAATTATCTATTTTACTGTACTCATTTTGATTGTTACTAATGTCATAGTTACTTAATACTTTGAGTGTTACTGATGCACCTCTTATTTACTTATATAACCTTTTTAATTACTTATAATGCATCGAATGCTACTAATAGCAATACATAAGTTACCGGTCACGTGGTTTTTTTATAATTATTCCAACTTACTGATTCTATCGTCTTCTTTTACCTACAATTTATTACAGGTTACTGATGCTTCTTTATATCTTACTTATTTCTTTGTTTTAAATTAAAATCGAATCATGCCTTCTTTACTGATATAGTCTATTTATTTACTTGCAATACGTCAAGTATTACTAATAGCTACGTATAAATTACTGATGTAGTCTATTTAGTTACTTGCAATACGTCAAGTGTTACTGATAGCTACATATAAATTACTGATGTAGTCTATTTAGTTACTTGCAATACGTCAAGTGTTACTGATAGCTACATATAAAATTACTGATGTAGTCTATTTAGTTACTTGCAATATGTCAAGTGTTACTGATAGCTACGTATAAATTACTTAACTTGTATTTGATAGAAAGAACTTGTATTTTCTTAAGATACATAAGTAACTATGAATGGATTTTAATCAGTAAGAATGATAAAATTGAAAAGTAATACATGATATATTATTGGTAACATATGCAAATGTCATCAGTAACTTGGTATAATTATGGTTCTTAAGATACATAAGTAACTATGAATGGATTTTAATCAGTAAGAATGATAAAATAGAAAAGTAATACATGATATATTATCAGTAACATATGCAAATGTCATCAGTAACTTGGTATAATTTTTCTGAAATAATGATTTCGCTATCCAAATCCAATTGTAAGACATCCATCTTCGCTCCTTTTGATACAATCTTTTCACGATTCAAATCCATCCACGAAGCATCGTTCATCATTGCCTCTATGGAATCCTGATCAGTTTCCATTCACAATGATCCATCGCATTTGAAACTGAAATGAGAACTAAAAAATAAACGATCAAATTCTACAAGAACAATAAATAAATGTCTAATAAACAACGAAAAAAACTTACAAATCGTGGACTTGAAGACGATCTTCTTTCGTCGCTGGAGATCTTGAGATTTCGCAGCAAGAGCAAGCCATAGATGATTTTGGAAATTTCGAAAATAAATAAAATGCAATGTCGGATAGACTTAATTGCGAATCAGAAAAGGAAATCAGTCACGAGGAGAATGCGGAAGGAGTTTATTATGGTAAGGATTGATGCTAAAAAAAAGGGAATGGATGAGATTAAATAGGGTCATTAGATCATGATCCGAAGGATGAAAGCACGGGCTCATTTTGACTCAAATGGGCACATGGCTCTCTGGATAAAAATCCGGTGTGTGTGTGTGTGTGTGTTTGTCATCTTCATGTAAATTTCTAGCGAAGCCATTGTATCGTATGTGTACATATATCGATGTGCTGCCATATTCCATCCACAATTAATTTTCACAAATTAGCTACGTGTGAAGACTGTATATCTTTGTCCTATCACATGATCACAATTATAGACGTATATGTCGATGCAAAAAGGAAGGGTTTGTTGCTGCTAGGGATGAAAACGATTGTGAATATATTCTTATCCGATCCGCTATCATATTCGTTTTATACATATTTTAACATTTGTATTCGAATTCGTTTTAAATAGACTATTTGAAATAGAGAAAACATTTAGAGTATAGAAGCATTTCAAGAGCAGATGTCTGATAAATTCTCCATTAGCAAGACGGGGCATACATTCATAGTAGGTATTGTAAGGAAGGAAATCTTGTCTCGTGTTAGGTGTTTGTTGTGACACAAGGACCAAATAAATAATGATACTCTGGGGTGGAAAGGTTTGGACCAAAACTTGTGGTTAAGTTTCACACCCTGGCGACCATGTGAAAGTGATAGCTATATGTCCTTGGTCAAATGGCCTGATAATGTTCTACCCGCGAATTAAGTAGATTTTATTGGGTGAGACAGAGAGGCATTGATTTGGAGGATGGATTCGAACTATTGTATCTCGTATAAGTGGTCGATCTTCTCGAGGGTGCTTCGAACCAATTTTGCTTTGGAGGTAGTGTCTGAAGGGTCGGAGAAATGGTGGTTTTTTTGTTGGACGCGATACTCCAAAGAAGGGAAGGCGTTTGTAGAGTGGGATATCACCATCAAAATAGTCACTCCACATACTGACTTGCTTATGGAATCCCTAATAGCCGTTGAGTTGTTCTTAGACGATCACCAAAAGGAGTCCTGTGGGTTTGTGTTGGAATCAATGGGAATTGTTTTCCACCTTGGAAATAGTCATTGAACCTTTCTGATGGGAATAGTCGTTTAACCATTCTTAAACATATTACGTACTGATTGAACAAACGACTATTCATGATTCCGTATTGAATCAATTCCATGTGGGCTGAAAATTTGGGGGAAGTTATGGTACATTGCATATACCTGAATATATGCTTCCACTCCAGCAACAACAATCCTTCCACTATCACCGATGTGATTAAGCTCGACCTTCGCTCCATGGAAGTAGACCTGAGAATCACAAAGTGATGCTCTTTCTGTTAGTCCCCTATAGATAGATATATACCTCTGTTTATAGAAACTATTTGCTGGAAGCTCGATCTAATAGGTAGAACTCAATGGTACGGTAATGGCTTCGAAGGTGAACCTTCATATGAGGCTCTCCAGGATTCGGGTCAATGGTAGAAGACGAAGCCCGAGCCAGCTGCGGATTTTAAGTTGGAATTAGATTTGATGATCATCATGATGCTACAAATCAATGTATAGACTTTATTTATGTCCTTTATTTCAATATTTCTTACATATGCAGGTGTATCTAAGCAGACGTGATCTTGTTGGCGTTCGTTGAGGGCAGGGTTTAAAAAACCGGACCGGACCGGCCGGTCGGATCGGTTGGACCGGGAACTGGCTCCGACCCGGTCGATTCGGCCGGTTTTGTGTAATTAATTTCAAAAAAAAATGGATCGAACCGGTGGTCTGATTGGGTCGACCCGGATGGTCGGACCGGGTTGACTCGAATTGACCCCAATTTCGATGGTTTGATAAATTTTCAAAAACAGAGGTTAAATAATGAAATAATGGGATTTGTATCACTCGTACCCTTCTTAACTTCAACGATATAAGTTATGTCTCTCTCTTTTTCGAAATATACGTTCTATCCATACTTTTTTAGATTAATTTTCTAAAAACAACTATAAATAATTTATTATAATATTATATTCATATATAATTCATTTTACATTCATTTTACATTCGCATTCATTTTTAAGGATATGGTAACACATTTTTTACATTCGTCAATATTCATATTCACATTCAAATTCGTATTTTAAAATGAATAATAACAAGATTTTACCTATATTCGTATCCGTGTCCGACCATTTTCATTCCTGATTGTGGGCCATTAAATTATTCGTGGAGAGAGAAGAGGACATCCCACATGCAATGATGGTGAAGAATAAAGGAGAAGCAGAATAATTTAATGTGAGCATCCTTGTATAGCTGAGCAAAAGACGTAGATCTCATTTTATTTATTTTATATGCCGACTCCAAGCATGTACTGTATTGTCATAGAAGATTATTACTTTAAATTGCTAAGGGATATTTATAGAACATTCACGCATGTCATTATACCTCAATTATGGACCTTTATCATTATTGGTTATCACATGGCATGCATATGCTAAGCTCATCTAATTAAGATTTCTTCAATATACGCAAGTAGTGCAACTGTGTTCTAGCATACTTGAAAAGATCTTATGGATTTATAATAACGGATGGCCATCTCATTAAGAATTTAGATCAACTTCTTTTTGGAACAAAATAATAGTGTAGGGTATGTCCTTACAGGTAAAATATCTCAAGGGATCAACAAAGGGAAGTGGATCGTCTACATGATATGTTGCAGCAGACTCTGCAGTAGACATGTGGGTCGCTCGATCGTGATCGAGCGGTTCACACGAATTCGTTTGGTATGAGTCCACAAAAAGGATGAATTCGTGTGAACCACTCGATAACGCGATCAAGCAGCTACAGGTCCACTGCAGGGTCTGTTGCAGCAGACCATGCAGCAGACAATCCACTTTGTCAACAAAGAGGATACTCCCCAAGACTATAATGTGGTTTATCTTTGGTTGCATTGATATTAAAAACTAGAGTATCTAACAAAAATTTTATATATTGCAACAAAAGAATTTAACATTCATTTTTATATCTTTCATTGTTAGATTTAAACAATGAATACTATTCATTGTGAAATTTCATTTCATTCATATAACTCACAATGAATGTAATATCCATTGCTGTACAATATTTAGTCATCAACTTTTTGTTGAAATTTTATTAGTAGATGTTGATTTAGTAATGATTTTAAAAAAAATAAGAGAATCGACAGATAACTATTGTTATATGATTAATTAGCAATATAAATAACGAATACAACATTCTTTACGAAATTCAAAAATCAAATATAATTTTGCAATGAGTAATATTCATTGTTATAAATTTATCATCGTTGTATATAAGAGTTTTAAATATCGAAACCAGAGGGAAAACGTGATGTTTTTACTTAAGAAACAAAAATAACCAAAATCTGGTTGGAACACTGGAATGGAATTGGTTGGACCACTAGAAGTTGAACTAGTTGAATCAAAACACTTATTTAACCATCCATTTTTGGGAAAAAAATATGTATTAAATAAAATAGAAATGTTACAAATTGTTCATATTCTAGTTATGTATTGACTCTACTGTGATACTCATTTGACTCTTCTCTTCCATGTTTACCTCAATGTGAGTCTCCTCCTCTTTCTAAGTTTCCATTCAGAATTGCAACGATCCATCCCTTTGATATTGTGGACACATGTGCCAAGGACTCGTATCTCTCCATCCTTCTTCCCTCCTGAGCATCTCATATCCCTTCTTGCCTTGTGAATGTTGCCACTCCCCTTCTAATAGAAGCAATCGATGCCTCCATGTCATGAATAATTTGTCATAATGACACTATGAGGAGCAATAAGTTGGCAATCATTGTCGTCAATTATTATTGTCTATTTATGTGTATGATATACCGGTCCAACATGATTCTACCCAATTAGACCACACAAAATCAAATCAATAATATAACAATTTGATTTTTTTTTTCTGATTTTTATGAACTGTTGATGTCATCACGGGTTCAATAGGTCAGTTCCATTGATCAAAACACAAAATCAATATCATCTGATTTTATGTCTAGTTCGATTTTTAAAACCTTGCTATACATAGCAACAAATCCCTATATCTGTACCGTTATGATTGTGTGGTGATGTCGTTTATTTGGATTTGTTGAAATTCATTTTCAACTGCTCTTGTTCATGATATTGATTTTCTCTTCTCAAAACTATTATTGTTATATTTTTTTAATGTAAGCGTCGCGACCTCCCCATTATCAAAATTATCATACTTAGGAAAATATGGTCATTATTTCTCTTCTAACTGATCAAGGTATTGTTAGTTGAACTCTTGTCGTTGCAAAAAAATCATGGCATTATCACCATCAACAATAGGGTCAACAATAATTGGGAGTATAATGAGAAAAAGGAATCATATCCACTAACAAACACAATAAAGAGTTGTGATCCATTATGGGAAAAATATTGGTTACTAGGTTACCTGGTTTACCCTCATACATTCAGTGATTAGAATTTCACTACAAATCAAGGTGACATCACATCACATTCTTCATTCTAACCATCTCCAACCTTCCTAACCTTCCAAACATCTATTATTTAAAAGAGAACATTTCAACCCAACCCAACCCAGTTACCAAACGGGAGGAGATGCTGAAGGATATGGTTAGATCCTCAAGCGCATCACGGAAGCGTGAGAGTCGTATCGAACACGACGAAGAACGACTAGTCGGACTAGTTGTTCTATGCAACGGAAATTAAAAAAAATTCATGCGAGAAACCACATGATCCAAGAACACTTCTCGGATCGTTTTGTTTAAACCACAAACAAGTAATAGGATTACCTCTTGAAGCATGGTTGCGATCGAGTCTCTAAACGAAGAGACCTCCTGTCTCAAGTCCGATCCGACAGAGGAGACGCTTGCGAGCGCGGGGTGAACCGCGTGCTTCTCGCAATCCATGTTAACGATCCAAGCGGTAGATCTCCTGATCTCGACACACGAGATCCATCGTCTTCTTCACGAGCGAGGCGCACCGAAGGAGACGAAGATCCACGAGCAAACGATCGGACAGCATGACGACGATGCTACGACGATGGAGAGTCTCTCTAGGGCATCCATGGTGGACGGTCATGAGAGGAAGAGAGAGGGCTGACATGTAGAGAGAAATAGAGAGAGAGAGATGTGCTTCTAAAGCATTGTGTTGTGTCAATAAGAGCAAAGGTGTGCCTCTCCTTTTATAACATGTTGGGATCCATGGATCTCAATCCTTGGGATAACACAAATCCAATGGCTCTCATTGATTGTGTTTCTGTTAATGGCTAAGATTTGTGTTGGTAAAAACCAACAACAATTAATTTAATTTATATTAAATATATATTGATAAATCAATATAATTCAATCACCAAATTAAATCAAAATCTCTTGGAGATCAGAGGAGAGAGAGTGCCTCCTTCCATGTTGGAAGGAGGGGACGGCCACACATTCCTAATAGGAATGGTTGTCGTCCACTCCATATTATGGAAGGTGGCTCTCATCTCTATATTGTAATCTCCAAGATTATGCAACAACTTTTGTTATAAATTATTCTACAAAAATAATTCACAATTATTTTGTAGACATTGCAATCTTGCCATTGAAAAATTTGTGAATCCCATTCACAACCCAAATAAAATGTAAATTACATTTTCAATTTAATGTCCAATGTGAATCCAATTCACATCAACATTTAATTAACAAATGTAAATTACAAATGGCTCTCTCTTATATATTATAAATCACATTTATAATATATATGACTAATATGGATATTGCTATCCACATTATTCATATCCATGATAATTAAATCACATTTAATCATCTTGGATCTCTATTCTCTTGTTCTCAAATAATATGGATCACATTCATATTATTCACATCTTTGATAATCAAATCATATTTAATTATCTAAGATAAGTCTCTCTATAAAATGAATCAAATTCACATTATTTATGATAATTAAATCACATTTAATTATCCATTTTCTCAATGCTCGGATACACTTATCAACAATGAAATTATTCTGAACTCTTTCAAGGATAATGTGCTTTCTCCGCAGATACTTGGAGATAAGGACATGGCAATTGTATTGTTCCACGTATAGTGACTTGGATATTGAGATTATTTCTCAAATCCAGATTGCGGGCCTCCCATAGATGCTTGATAAAATCAAGACCGCAAATGTAATCTTCTCATTGCATCTGAATCACATTTAGATCAATGTCCAACATTTGGACCAAGATCAGATCACTTCTCTTCTGAGAGGAGTCGCTAAAATCCAGACCCGTTTTATCACTCCCAAGGAATGGAAGCGTCATGGTTATACAATCGTTTATGATTACATCACCCTCAGGTATTCCCAATACCTGTACACATGCATATTGGAAGACTCAGACTAAACCCGAAGTATTGGATCAACTTTATACTGTCTACTTCATGGTTTTATCAGTAAGTTTCTCATTAGATCATTGGGAGTTGGTATCGATCATACACTTTCCAAAAGTGTATATCATACCTAGGTCTTGATCATATACTTTCCAAAAGTATATATCAAATTTACAAATTCAGTCAAGCTTCCAAAGCGAGACGACCGTGTGCACGGAATTTGATTCTTCCCAATATCTCATGAGTGAGCTCATGCCTTCCGGTTCAATAAATGAACCTGTATGATCCCTTTGAGAGATCGTATTACTCATATGCCCTTATATGCACACCAGCACGCCGGTGTATAGATCTTGGTTAGGTCATCAACCTATGGGTCTTTCAAATGTACATACTCAGACATATAGTAACACATCTATCTCCGATCAGAGGATGCATGCCTATATCATGACAGCGTACGATATAGAACTTTGGTTATCTCGATCTCGTTAAGTCAACTCTTTGACCTAACTAATCTGACACTTCTGAATCTCTATTCCTATGCAGAGGACCTGCATCAAGAGGTCGGTCAGATATCAATCTAATTGAGAAAGGATTGCCATCTCCTACTCAAGCTGGAGATCATCTCTTAACAATCATTTGACGGTTCTTGATGAGTCCTCATTCTAACTCTTTAGATATTCATCCAAGCACCAGCCTCTATGATTCAATTATTGAATTAACAGTTGTATGATCATTAAGATAGCCATGGTACATAACCCTAATTGTACTAAGGGACCTATTATGCAAATTATTCATTCTTCATTTCAGATCATGGAATGATATTCGCAATAACATTTATTGCATAATGGCTCGCCATAGGCTCGCATGTCCAACAGATGCTTCCTCCCTTGTACTAAATTGGTATGGGAAAGGGTCAGCATCCTCCCATATTCGAAAGGATAAGATCTGGGTTTTTTGTTTTAAGTGTGTGGTTGTCTGACTAAGTTGGACACTTGTCGGTATAGTATTTTTTTAACAAAGGACAATAAACAAGATTGGAACCCCGGTCTTTTAAATGAAAGCCGTGCTGCTCAACTATCGACGCTAGCATGTTACTGCATTCCTTGGCCTTTACTGGGTAAGATGCGCGTCATTAGACGGTGGGACTACAACAAGAGATGGAGCAAAAGGTTATACTTATAAGGGATTTTATCACTTGTGCCCCTCCGAGATATCGCAATTTCAGTTATGCCCCTATCTTTTTGGTAATATCAGTTGTGCCCCTCAAAACTTGCTCCGACGTCAGTTGTGCCCTTCCGTCAGGTTGACCGTCAATGAATTGACTTAACCATGGTTTTTTCAAACCTTGGTGTGGTTAAGAGGGGTATTATGGTCAAAATAATACCTTGATGAACATGTATAAACCTCCACACATCTTAGTTGCTTAGCCATAGCCTTCTGATTTGGATCCATGAGGGCTCCTCTAACCACATCCGAGAAAGATCTTTCGTTAATCGTACTCTTCACCACGGTGATCTCGGAAGCAAGCTCCTGTGATGGACCCATCAGCCCACACAGGAAGCACTTCGGAGGACGGGAGCAAGACCTCGCTAAGTGCCCTCGGACACCACATCAGAAACCACCGTCCAAACCCAAGAACCTTCTCCCTCCCGGTTGCCATTGGCCCTCCAGAAGCTCTCCCCAACCCGCAAGTGTCTCCTTTCCTCACTCTGCTTCCCTCCTCCAACTCCAACGGCCCCTCTCTCGGCTCAGACTTCGCTCCATCCTCTCCCCTCCTCTCCACCTTGAGTTTTCCATACAACGTGGCTCTCAGTAACAGCAACTTTAAGATTTATCTACCAGCAAATAAGAGAACGATTAACGTGGGAGGAGGAGATGGAAGAAGAAGTTACAAGTGTGGGGACTGTGATGCGACTGCCTGGCGGAGGACGAGTGCATGGAGAAGGCCCACCGGCAGTTGACGGCGACGCCCATTTGCTGTTGTGTTCCTCAGTTGAGAAGAACTGAGGAGGAGGCGAGGTAGGGAGGACCGCCACGAGTTCCACATCTGCTCTAAGTTGTAAAACCAGGGGAGGCGAGGGTGGAGGGAGGCGAGGGTGGAGGGAGGCGAGGGCAGGGGGCGGGGGAGGTCTGGGCAGAGGGAGGCTGGGGCGGAGGGGCGGCAGGGGGCGACGTCGGGGAGGGGAGACGAGGGCGGAGGGGCCGTAGGGGATGGGGGAGGTCGGGGCTGCCTCGAGGCTGGGGCGGAGGGGCGGTGCCGGGGAGGGGAGGGGAGCTCGGGGCGAAGCTGGGCGGCACGTGGCAGGGGCGGCGTCGGGGAGGGGAGGGGAGCTCGGGGCGGAGCTGGGCAGCACGTGACAGGGGCGGGGCGGAGAGGGAGGAGGAGGAGGAGGAAGAGGATGGGCAAGAGGAGGAAGAAGAAGAGGATGGGGAAGAAGGTTAAAATGACCTCCTAACCTTTTTTTTAAGTAATTCCGTCTATGTCCTCAAAGTTAACGATCGTTTGCACTGTGGATGGACGGTTACTAACCCGAGGGGCACAAGTGATAAATTAGCAAGTTTTGAGGGGCACAACTGATATTACCAAAAAGATAGGGGCATAACTGAAATTGCGATATCTCGGAGGGGCACAAGTGATAAAATCCCTACTTATAATAGAAACAACTGTGCACGGTCCAATCTCAACATCCTTGTAACAAGTTGAGCATCTTCGAGGAAAGTTTAAACTCCTTACCAGATCACAACACATAGTGAACCATATCACGATATATAGGTGATATATCGGTATCGACAAGCAACCAATATGGACGATATTTGCCCTTCCAATGTCATTTTCTTCACAAAATCGGTCCGATTTGGACGATATGGTGTCGATATATCGTAGATATATCAATGATATACCGCGTATCGACGCGATACCGATGTTACCTACACTGCCTCAGCATGCATGTCCTTGAGCATTCCAAAACTCAATAATTACCTTTTTTAACATGTTGACAATGTTTGGGAAGGATTTCTGTTCTTCGTCAAATAGTCACTTGGAATGAATCGCTTTCTCTGCCCATGATAGCGATCAGATCCAGAGAAGTTTTAAACAACTTTCTATACTAGCACAGAAGCCACAGGGATGTGGAATTTGAAAATAGTCGTTTGCCTTTGAGTTATACAGAGGGGATGGCTTCCTCTATCCTTCCATGCAGTTGCAGAGAAAAACCAAGCTTCTTTGATGGAATTACTAAATATCACAAGGTTAAGCACGATATTTTAATTTTTCTCAGATGCAGGGAAATTGTCTAATTCCAGAGCTTAAGATCGTAGTTCTTGAACTAGCAATCGAAAAGATTCCTAAGCGGACTCCATTCAAAAGGTGTGAATTTCAACTGGCGGCACCGCAATTTCTGTAATGGATTGCAAAAAAAACTCATGAATGGGAACCACAAATTGCATTTCAGTAACATTAGCATCATAAGACCATTACCATTATCATCTCAAAGCTGCTAGGAAGAACCTGCCAAGAAAAATCACATACCGAAAAGAGTAAAAGTACGCGGTCAACCTCGGATTCTCATTGAACATCATAGGCATCAACCTCGCAGATAAGCACTTCCATACTAGTCGTTGTCATTCGAATAGAAGTCTAAGTTGGTATCTCCACATATGCAAGTCTTAAAAACCCTAAAATTCAGATCCACAGCTGACAGTCAGCAAATAAATGGAGAAACAGCAGAATGTTCCAATACTCACAAGGTCTGTCAAATACATGTCGCGGATCAATGGTCTATTTTACATAGATGGGCGCGCCAGCTCAGATGTTAAGGAACAAGTCAGTATCAAATTCAAAAGAGGAGGCATCATGGGACCTCCTGTTATATTTTATACACTGTAATTTTAACATCAGTAACGACTTAGCATAACATTTGGACATTGTACATCTGATATTATACAACAAAACATGTGCAGTGGGTTAGCAGAGTATTTCAAGCTTTTAACTAATCGAGTAGGTAATCGTATGATTAACCAGAATAAATAGCCGGAATCAACAACCGAAGTCATGCCTCTGCTTACCGAAATGAGTCAAGAACAAAACAGTTCTCTTCAGCAGCATGGGACCAGACCCTGTCAGATATTCACAGTGGCTCGATCAGAACTATCCGACTCTTCGATTTAAAACAACTGAAAAAATAGGCTAGTAGATCCATCGGCAAAAGACTTGAGATCAGCTGGTTTCACCAAGGCCCGACATAATGGGCACGTCCTTTCTCTCTCGAACCTATGCAAGCAAAAGACCACATAAGATAAGGTCTGACTGACAGCCCTGAGCAATCACCACATTTTGTGTGCAAAAGAAACAGAAGGGTGGATTTCAGAATAAATGTAATTTTTGTGACAATATATAACAGAAATTATTACATAGAGCTACGTATAAATGCTAGATGCACATAACTACCCTACTGTTCTTTATATTTAGATAAGTACCCTACGAAGTAAAACCGTATTGCGCAATAATGCATAGACAATCGATTGAGCTCCCGGAAAGTTGATCTTTAACAGAAAATCATGCCATGTTATTTAATGCCAATGAGCACAATTAGGAGCAGAAGAGTTATGCTTTGAGCAATCATATGTCATACAGATGGCACGTCATAGAGACATACACCCAATACCGATGCAAGTTTTTGTTTGAAAGTTACCCCAAGGAAGAACCTCCATGTGATTTTTATTGATTTGGAAAAGGCTTATAATTCTGTCTCGCGCGAGATACTGTGGAGAGTTTTGGAGAAGAGACAAGTACATGTTCTATACATTAACCTCATAAAGGATATGTATGAGAGGCCTTCATCTTGTATAAGGATCCAGTCTGAGAAGACTGATTATTTTGACATCAACATTGGTATGCATCAAATTTCAGCTTTGAGTCAATTCCTTTTTACTTTGATTATGGACGAGCTGACAAGTCGCATTCAAAATGAGATACCTTGGTGTATGTTATTTGTTGATGATATTGTGTTGATTGATGAGACTAGAGATTGAGTAAATGAGAAGCTTGAGATTTGGAGACATGTATTGGAGACTAAAGGATTTCATATATGTAGGGCTAAGACTGAATATATGGAGTGTACTTTTGATGGAAGCCATGGTGAAGGAATCGAGGTGAAGATTGGTGACGATAACATTCAGAAGAGCGATTCTTTTTGGGATCTATTTCGCAACATGATGAGAAAATTGATGGAGATGTTACTAACAGAATAAATGCAAGTTAGATAAAGTGGAGAGGAACCTTTATTGTTTTTTATGATAAGAAAATTCCTTATGAAATCAAAGAAAAGTTTTACAAAGAAACCGTGAGACATGTTATGCTCTATAGATCTGAATGTTGGTTTGTAGACCATAGACATGTGCAGATAATGACAATAGCAGAAATGAAAATGCTAAGACGGATGTGCACACATAAATACAAGGTTCGAAATCTCGATTTCGATTTCGATTTCGTTTTGGTCCCCTCCAAAACCTAAAAGGAAAATTTCGACCGTTTCGGTGGAAATGTCAAAAATGACTCAAAAAATCATTTTTCGATGATTTTTTTTGGAAATTAAGATCTTCCGAGTTATTACAACAATAAATATCTTACAAATACACACTTATATCACACATATTGCTTATATATGCCCCTTAAATCGCACATATCGGTCATATCAGTCATATTCAAATCGATGTTAATGTTAATTCTTGACTGATATATACTGGAAATTAATATCATCCAATCCAAGATCTTAAAACAACAGCTTATAAATGCACACTAATATCACACACATCTCTCATCCGTGTGCCTTATATCACACCATATCGGTCATATCAGACATATTGTTGAGCTGACTGATAGAAACTGGAAATGGAAATCAAAATAACTAAGTTAACAACACTTAGACGACATCTTTTGTTTATAAAAATAGACATTTTTTATTCTAAAATGTAGATAATGATTAATTAAATAATATTTTGTTCATATAAATAACCGTCACAGACAAAGTTCTAATGGATTACAGAATTAATTACATACTTACAATAAAGATGCATCTATTTACGAAGATAAATGACAAACAAATGAAAGGAATAAGCTATATCAAATATATAGAAGCTATAGAGTTTTTTCATCTCCATTGCTTAAACCCAAAGGGGAGGAAGCTCCCCAAGTTGAATAATCGATGTATGTACCCTCTTGTCGCAACATACCATGTATCCATGAATTTCAACCGAAATGGGTTGATATATCGAAACATCACCGAAATTTCGGTCGAAATCCAGGAAATTTTGTACTGAAATCCATGATTTCCAATCGAAATGGGTCGAAATGTTGAAATATCACCGAAATTTCGGTCGAAATCCGGAAAATCAATATATATAGGAGTTTCGATACCCATGACCTCTCGAAAACGAAATTTAAATCTATGCGTAAATATTGGATTCGAAATGATGCAATCAGAAGGAAAGTTGGTGTAGTTCTAATCGAGGATAAGATGTGAGAACACCGTTTAAGGTGGTTTGGCCATTTGCAAAAGAGGTTGGTTGATGCACTAGTTAGGAGAAGCGAATTTTGGGATGTTGAGTCCGCTAAGAGAGGGCAGAAAGGCTCAAAAGTGTTGGAATGAGACTGTACGAAGGGATCTTAGTTTTTTTGGATCTGAGCCTGAGATTGACCCAAGATAGATCTGAACAGAGGCAAAGAATCCATGTAGCTGACCCTACTTGATGTGAAAAAGACTTTGTTATCGTTGTACCCAATGCAAGTTTTTTTATGGCATGTTAAAATTGATTTTTAAAAGAAAAGTTTTGTTTTATGTTTGAATCATGAGTGCATATTGTCCATTTGATGGACTTTATACAAGCAATTACCCAACGCAAGCTTTATTTGAAATGAAAGAAGGAAGCCACATCGCAGAGACAAACACAATACCCAACGCAAGTTAAGCATAACTAGTTCGCAGTTCAACATCTATCAACAAGTACAAACGAATAAATGCTTGTAGGGTTTTATGAAATATGCAGAAAATGAAGTAGGGCACTTCATGTTAGCAGCAACATCAGCACAAAAACCTGTAAATAAAACGATTTCAGAAAAAAAAACCAAGAAAATCAGCAGGAAGAATATTTTAACCGGGCTGTATACAACATGCCATTCTAGAAATACTATATCATTTTAGAAATGATATAATTATCAGGGACACATTAGGTGGTTCAAGAGAAGGACCTCGACTTGGACATACACACTCGTTTAAGAAAAGAAAAATAGGCTCCTCAAACAAAAGAATGATCTGTAAGTCAAGTTATGTTTTCAAGTTGTACTACAAAGTCCACTCAAAAAAAGTTGTACTACAAAGCAATTGGACGTGTAATCATAAAACCCAGATCAATGGATGAAACTGCCTTGAGTTAACAGCCACTAAAGGCAATAAAAGAAATGAGCTTACCATTCTGAAACACATTCCTCGCAGAAGATATGCTTGCAATGTAAAAGAATAGGGGCATGCATCTTCTCTTGGCAAATTGCACAAAGATCTCCAGCACCAATCACCTGTATGTTTCCAATTGGGACAAGATAACCAGAAATTTGCAAAGGGAAGTAGTCAGCAATTGATTTTTATTTAAAACCATTCGTTGGTCTGGTGGTTGAACAGTATACCCTCCCAAAGGACCACATTCAAACCCCGTTACTTTTTTAAGGAAAAACATTGATTTAACTTATGTGATATGAAGGAATGAGATATGGCTGGTAGACAAACGAAAATCTACAGATAATTGATGATGCTATGATGACCTTGATATTCCATGTACATTAATACATTTTACAAATTTATTTCATGAGCAAAGTTAGAGTTCAGACCCTCAACCTCTTGAATCTCACTAATATCGAACAAACGGTAGCATGGTCAACTTTTATCATCTTATTACACAGTAGAGACTAAAAGAGCACTGGAAAGGTTGCAGGTTAAAAGCGAGTCTTCATTTTAGCTGCAAGAAGGCATGTGCAAATATAAAACAAGTTTAACTTTGGCAAGACAACTAAAACTGACCATAGAATCAAATTTTCAATGCTGAAGCTTTCTCCCACTTTAATTAAGGTTGCCTACATGAATTCTTGCTCAAACCATGTTGAAAGATCCATTTTTATATAAAAAAAACTGATATGGCAAATTAATCACACTAAAGGTAACGTCAGTGGTAAACAATTGAATTACGCACACCTCCTCAAGTCAAATTCTAATATACAACACGACGCTCTAATGGGATCCAATTTCCTAGCAGTTGTGCATCATCCACAGGAAATGGTTTTACTTTTTAAAAAACGTGCAAAGCTGGTGCTCAACGCATCCCTTCTTCCAATTCCTTTCTCCCATCAATTTTGCCGATTGCCTTACCTCTTGTTGTCACTCTCCCCACCAAACTCCGCCAACCGAAGTAACCTCCTCATTCACATTCTTCGCCTATTTAAAATATGGTAGCATAGTATTGATGGATTCCAAAAGGGAAGGAATCAGGTGGTTTTCATAGGTAATGGAGGACTGGGGGAGGGTGATGGTCTCGCGGGGATGGAGAGGAGTGTGAGGTTTATGAGCACGGCCCTAAATGTCAGTTTCGGTCACCATTTCGGTATCGACCAAACAGAATTTCGATGGAATTTCGGTGGAATTTCGAAGAAATTTCGGTCATTTCGGTCATTTTTTGTACTAGGACCCCTATATTTCGTTCATTTCGGTCAAATTTCGATTTCGACTGGATATTCGACAGAAATTCGACCGAATTTCGTTGAAATTTGAGGCCATGTTTATGAGAAATGGGGGACAATGGGGTGACTTGCGGATGGTTGGTTGGGTTGGTAATATTGAAGGCACGATTTTAAAAAACAAGTGGATCGAGGCAGTTTTCTGTTATTGAAGCAAGGCATAGGCCTTTAGGCGGTCAAGGGGTAAGAGATTATATAAAAAATATGCATAAAACTTTAAATATAACTATATGTATTTAGAAAATCACAAATATTAATATTCCCTAACATGTTCACCATATATATTATAAACTTGTGAAGATGTAATATTCTTTTGTATGAGATACCTTGAATCCTAACGTGCATTGACATCATATTGATATAATGCAAAGCTTATTATATAACATATGGCATCCCTTAATGTTGGCAGGTGAAGCCTGCCATCCAAATACATCGCCTCCAGGTATGTGTATGAGCGAAACATAATTAGGTGATAACATAGATGATTAACTTACACAATATACAATGTTGATATGCTTTGAATTCTAATTATCTATTCAGTTGAACCCAGTTGAAGAACTGTCTTATGCACCTCCCCCCCTCTAACGTACTATACCTTACCATAATGGGGTCTCACTATCTAGTAGGGGGGCCTTCTTCTTATCCCATTTATGTCCACAAACTCCAAGCTCTGTCTTGAATGTTCTCTTCATTGGACGTTAGCCTAGCGTCCGGTGATCTTTACCCTTAACCGCTTCTCCATCCAAATGCATTGAATCTAACCAATCTCCTCTTCTATATGTACCTCCATCACAAGGTTTTTCATGATTTTTTGCTATTTCCACTATTGTGATTGACCTCCGAGCTGTGCTTAGGGAGTTCATAGGCCCAGAGTATTAAGCCTCATTGTGATTTTGGGTGAGATCTTGCCTTGATCCGACTGAGATTCTTCATCACCATTGCAACTCCATTGTCGGCGAGCTTCGAGCATCTCGAATCTGTCACGGATCAAGGCAAAAAATGACCAGAGATCCTTCTCTGGGTCCCATTCGACCTCCTTCACCATTTTCCAGATTAGATTCTCTTCTTAGTCATATAATTTCTCCTTTGGTTTCTCCTATGCTACCCCTCTTCTCCATGTTTACCCTATCATTCCTTAATTGACCATAGTTTTCGATTTTCGATCATCATCGCCACACATCCCATCGTGCTACTTGTTTTTCCTTCACGATATATCATTTCCAATCAAGTACAGTGGTCAAGGCCCGGGTTTCATCCACTGCTTCCACTAAAACCTCTCATTCATTGTCCACTTCGAACTTTGGGCCGAGGACAATCGACCCGAGCAAATCTATCGATTGCAGGCCTTCGAGATTCGGATCGAAGGATGAATAACTGATCAGAACACTCTGCAACCAGCTTCGATGACACTTCTTCATCTCCGACCTCCGATCGTCAATCCAGAGTAATTTATTATTGAGGAAAAGTTGTACTTGTTTCGATCTCATCATCAGAGCGATCCAGCATAAAGTAAGATCGAAGGACTAGGGGATCCAATTGTACCAGGACTGATCGGATTGTGCGTGTTAGCTTCCACTACTCACAATATATAATATGTTATATTAGCCAACCAACATATAGTACGTTGTATAGTATATATAATGGCCTCAAATTTCAGCGAAATTCGGTCGAATTTCTGTCGACTATCGACAGTCAAAATCGAAATTTGATTGAAATGGCCGAAATATGGGAGCCCTAGTACAATAAATAACCAAAATTTCGGTCGAATTTTGATCGAAATTTCGTTTCGATCAGTCACCGAAATGGTGATCGAAACCAACAATTAGGGCCTTGGTACGTATTATGTGGCATTACGATTTAGGACATACATATATGACTAAAATATAATTTATTAAACATACAATAGATATATTAGCATATAACATATAATTTATTAAGCATACAATAGATATATTTGTACCCACTTAATGGTCTAGTGGTAGTACAGTGCATCTACCACATAAAATACTAGGGTTCAAATCCCACTCTTGTAGGGTTGCGTTAGGTAGTCGAATCTTTCAACATGGATTTGAGCAAGAATCCATGTAGCCGACCCTACTTATAGTGGGAGAAGGCTAAGTACACTATTCAATAGATATATAAGCGTATAATAAAATAAATTGTTAGCAATTAATAATATACTTAAGATATCATAATTAAAAATGCATAATATAATATAAATTCGAGAACCAAACCAAGTGTAGCCTGAGGTGGCACCTCAGTGGTGCCTCATCGCCTCAATACCTCGAGGAACGCCTCAGGGAGCTGAGATGCACACCTGGCCTAGGCTACCTAAGGCTAAAGCATCGAGGTAATTTTCTTAGAAAATTGCCTTAAGGCACGTGTTTTAAATCCATGATTGAGGGGAGGGGGTAAGGGATTGGGTTTGTTGCCGATGATGAGGGCGACTAAGAGGAAGGGACATGAAGAAAGGGGGTGGTTGGTGCTTGTGGAGGGAGGGGGAAAGAGAAGCGGTTGGACGATTGGGTACTTGAAGAATGGGGTAGTGGTCGGGAATAAGAACAGGGATAGACACTAGATGGAGGTATTGAGAGTTGGAAGATGGGCGAGGTGATAGAGAAGGAGAGGCTGGTTGGCAGAGGAAAGAGGGGAGAGAAAACGAGCGAAAGAGAAGAGAGAGTTTTACTATGGAGGGGCAGCAAGGATCAACAAAAGAGATACTGCTAAAGGAGGAGGTGCTTTGTGGTGTTATACGTTGATGTGAGCCTTGTGCATGGTGTTGTAGTTGATTTTTGCGATGCCTAAATGATATTCATTTTTCTTCTATAGGTATTTATTACATGTTTATTAATTCATTAATATGTTGTCTATGATAGTTTGATGATGTTAATTTAATCTTTGTTAAATTTGATCATAAGCGAGGTGTGCTTGTTATAGTTGAGGTATTCATTATGGAAGTAGGGGGACACATTCCCTCCTAATATATGAAAACAATTAGGGGAAATTCTATCAGACTTTCTGTCAAAAGATTGGAGATGATTCGAATTATCTTACAGAGTTTTCATCAAGTCTGGATCTCCCTGTGCACCATTAGTTTCTGAAAGTACAAGGACAATGTGATATCATTTCTGGATTGGGCTTTTGACCGATAAAAAGACAATAAGAATACCTTATTTTTAGATAAATATAAAATGAACTATATGACACATCATCCTTAATCCAAAATTTTGAAAAATCCTACCATTATATTATTCGTTTGGTCCGTAGGATCCAACCTGTTGAACTGCAATTGACTGATATTTCATACATGCACTATAATCATGGTTTGAAAAACCGTGCCTCGAGGCACTAGAGGCGTACGCCTCGAGGCGAGGCGCACAAAATCTATTCTGATGCGAGCATCTCAGCCTGCTTCTACAAGGCGGGTGCCTCAACTGGCGATACAACGCCTACTCGCCGGCACCACCAAGCCTCTCATGGCTCTTCTCTGGCACTGCACTGCGCACAACACCCACTGCGTCACCTCCTGTTATCTCGCCTCCGTCCTTCAAAGTTGTTCCGCCTCTGCCTTTCAAACAGCAGTAAGATTTTTCCTTTTCAATTTTTACTTAACTTTTGTTAATACTTAATAGTATGGATCATTTGAACCGATACATGTGGTTGTAGTCTGTGAATGAGTCTGAAACAAAAAAAATCCGGATTTTGAAATTAATATATCATTTGAACTGAATTGAGTCTAATTTCTTAAATTGATTTTATATTTTGTAATTTCCTTAAATCAGTTGAGTTTAATTCCTTAAATTTTATTATTTGAGTATTTTTTAATAAAATTTTAGGTATCTTGTCATAGTTTTATTTGGTTGTAGACCAATTTAACAACTTATTTGGTAGTTTGATGGTTGTTTCTTTCAAAATAAATTGATGGTTGTTTAATTGTATAATGTTGTTTATTTTTGTTACTTGAAATTATGGAGATGCCGAAGTCTAGCAAGGGCCTAAAGAATTCCGAGGGAAGTCAGAATGATCCCGCATGGAAATATTGTGTTCAACTTGAGATGAACGAGGCTCAAAAAGGTAAAGGATATGCGTATGTCCAATGTAATTTTTGTGGTAAGATGATTACAGGTGAAGTCACTAGACTCATGGCCTCAAATTTCAGCGAAATTCTGTCGAATTTCTGTCGAATATCAATATCCAGTCGAAATCGAAATTCGACCGAAATGATCGAAATGACCGAAATATGGGGGTCCTAGTACAAAAAATGACCGAAATGACCGAAATTTCAATCGAAATTCCATCGAAATTCTGTTTTGGTCGATACCGAAATGGTGACCGAAACCGACATTTAGGGCCTTGACTAGACTCAAGACTCATCTCACGAAGACCGGAAAAAATGTGAAAGATTGTGCACAAGTTCCTATTGAAGTGTTGAATGAAATGAAGGTTATATTATCGTCCAGCAAAAAGAAAAATAGAAGAGCAATGATGGAGATGGAAGAATTGTGCAGAGCGGGTAGCTTTGACATGCAAAGTCCATTTGATGGTGACAATCAAGCAGTCTCTCCATCTGGATCTAGTAACATGAAGAGGGTAAGAGGTCCCATGGACTTCTTTGTTGCCGACCCGTCACCATTGGGAAGTCCAAGTCCTATGACTACGATTGGAGCGAGGGGCCATCAAACTACATTGAATGAGGCGTGGAATAAAGAGGAGAGAAGTCGTGTTTGGCGTGCCATCGGTATATTTTTCTTTGAGAATGGATTGGCATTTAACTGTGCAAGTAGACCTTCCTTTTCGACAATGGTCCATGATGTCGACTCCTTTGGGAGGGGATTGAAGCATTTGTCTTCTTATGAGCTAAGGGGTTGGATTTTGAAAGAAGAAGTAAAGAGTATTGGGGACATTATGAGTAAGGCAAGGGCTTCTTGAGCAGAAAATGGATGCAGCATAATGTCAGATGGTTGGACAGATGTAAAGGGTTGTTCTTTAATCAACTTCTTGGTGAACAATCTGAAATGGACTTGGTTCTTGAAGTCAGTAGATGCATCCGACAAAGTGAAGAATGCAACCTTGCTATTTAACCTGTTGGATGAGATTGTAGAGGAGGTCGGCGAAAGCGACATTATGCAGGTTATTACAGACAATGTCTCAAAATACAAGGTGGTTGGACAAATGTTGATGGGGAAAAGTAAGCACCTTTACTGGACTCCGTGTGCAGCCGCCCACTGCATAGACTTGTTGTTGGAAGATATCTTGAAATTGGCTCTACCTGCCTCTTTGTTCAAGAAAGCGAAAAGGATTATTAATTACATCTATGTGCATGGATGGGGTTTTGGTCATGGTAAGGAAGCAAATAAGAGGAGATTTGGTACGACCAGCGGTCACACATTTTGCTACGGTAAAGAGAAAGTATATGGATGACTCATTGGATGATCCAATAAGAAGCAGTTCTTCGGACGTCGATATTTAAGCAGATGTTGCAGTTGGAGCCAACATCAATGAGCAGGAGCAATCAGAAGGCCCAGGACTTTGATTAGGAATTTAGGATATATCGAAGCTAAATCTCTTAGTACTCCAATGGGTTTTCTATATTATTGGACATGTGGTAGAACTAGAATATTTGAACTTATATCATATTTTGTACCATTTTAATCTTACGTCTTGAACTTTTAGACCTTTACATTAACACAAGCGGTCTAGCAGTGATGTTTGTTATTGTTCCTTTTGAGAAATTACTTGAAACATGCTTTGATTGCTTTAAAGTATTGGAAAATTGTTAGATAATACTGTTTTGCTGATTTTATTACAATATTCTTGACTAAATTACATATTTTTGGGTGGGAATACTGAGGCTTACGTCTCTACCACCTCAAGACTACGCCTCTCCTCGATTCCAAGGTAATTATTGCGTTCTGCTTTTTATTCTTTCAAACCTTGATTATAATACATCATATTTTTAAATGTCTTAAGTTATAATTGCATATATCTAATATCTACCAGTTTTAAAAATAATTGTTCAACAAGGATTGTTAAGTTACTACTTCTCATAGTTAACAATGACAACTTCATGGTATGGAGGAATCATTTGTTGTTGGAAGAGGGCAACATGCGCAAGGTAAGAAGGAAAAGGCGATGCTCGTAAAGCGGTAAAAAAGAAGAAATATTGACTCATCACCACGTGTGCTCTCAAAAGTCAAAGGGAGCCATTGAATTTTTTATGGAAACGTAGGAAGGGAAGAAACTTACATTGAAGGAAACATTGAAGGAGAAGAGTCAAAGAAGTAACATAGTAGAGTCAGAATGAAATTAGAATGCGAAAAGTTTTAAAATTTGCATTTTCCTTAATAATTAAAAGTTGTCAAAATCGATGGTTGAACGGGTGATTTTGTATAACTGGTTCAATCGGGACTTGACCAGTTTTGACTGGTTATTAATTTCTAAATAAAAATCGGATATTTAGACGATTTTTCCTCTACCAGTTAAACTGCCTATTTCGGTTCAATTTAAAACCCTACAACCATTAATGCCACGATTGTAAACTGCCTATTTCGGTTCAATTTAAAACCTTACAACCATTAATGCCACAGTTTGTCTATTGTTACAGAAGATGATTAGGTCCACCTTGTCCTCCCATCCCACGACCACCACCTAGACACGTTGCCCTCCACCAACCACAACCACTGACATAGCTCATCTATGATCACAATAGATGATTTGGTCCAGAAACTGTAGGATATTTTATAGATGGATCGATCCCCTATGACCATTCTCCATCCAGTAGGTTATGATCCCTCTGATACCCGTTGAAAATAAGATGCCCAACCCTTCAAAGACACCTTATGGAGATAAACATGACTGAGCTAAGATACCCAATTTTAGTTCAAAATACCGATTTGTTATATCTAACATTATATATTTATGAGGTTGGGGAGCCTACATCATGATGTAGGTAACTTACCTACATCCATCCCGTTTCCCCTCTATTTTTTATTTTTTTGAAATGATTCCACGGGAGGTTTACTTAGAATATTAAGTGGAATGTGTTTTAAATTTCATGGAAAACAAACTTTCCTAACATCTCCCATCTATAGGGGTCGACTTCGGCAATTCTAAGACCATAAAAACTGACAATTTTGATGGAGTGGATAGAAGTTTCGAATTAAGTTGAAAATTGAATGACAGCATAGTGATCTAAATCCCCCTAGATTTCATTTCAAAAAATCAAAAAAAGAGAAAAAGGGGTGGGTGTAGATAAGTTACCTACATCATGATGTAGGTACCTCTCCCTCTCTCTCTCGATATATATATATATATATAGATATAGATATAGATATACATACATATATGTTTTATCTAATGAAGGTCTAAAACGAAAGAATAGAGATAAGAAGAGGAATCTTGACTCAGAGAGATTGTAGATGGGGCAACTTTTCGCGATCGAGGCCAACAATGGATGTACTTTTTGAAAGAAAAAGGGTGGCTTCCCAAAATGGGACCCACCTCAGCGTGCGAATGTATATATAAAGAAAGTATGGTTTTACATCAAGCTACATTTTCTATGATATACGAAGCGCCCTACAGTGTTCAAGTACAATCTCTATGTAAAAAGTATGCTTCCAAAATTGCATCATCCCTATTGCACCATATTTCCCACAACAAAGCAAACGGAAAACAATTGTCCTCATACCCAAAACCACAAACCGTTCTAACATCTCCCCAAAAAGTGGGATTGTCCAGCACAGCAAGCCACAAGATGTCGGCCTTGTTTCAGAAAAGGAACAGGAGAAGAACATGTGATCTACATTCTCTACCACCAACCTGCATCTATGGTACATATCGTCCTCCACCCCAGTAGTTGCCTCCTACATCCTTTACTGAGAATCCTCCCAAGCTTGAACAGCCAAAGAAAGACCTTAATCTAATTTGACACCTTGCTTCTCCATATCAAACCCATGCCAACCGTAACCTCTTCTTGTACCTCCACTCCTTCCTCCACCCATAAACGATAAGCTTTCTTCATCGAGAACTTCACTGCATCAACTCCACCTGAAGAGCAATGTACTCCTCCATCCTAGCATCTGATAAGTCTAAAGAGAACACCGGGGACTACACTCCTCGATCCCACACATGTTACACTGATACCTCGTTGTTACACACCAGCCTCATACGCCTTGGGTATCGAATCCCACCGTCGCATCGCCTAGTACAATCACCCAACCTGAAATGAAAGCCAGAGCCATCCCCAAGTACCGGTTTCAACTTAATCAACATCTCTGAAATAATTCTTGTAATCCCCACAAAGAGGGAGGCAAAAGTCTCGGGTTGACCTCCAACGCCATAGATACCTCATAGATCTTCTGCATCAAACGGCACATCAGGTCCTCCGATTTCCCCCAAAGGCAAACCACCTATTTAGCCATCAACGCCTCATTCATCTCTTCCACACTCAATACTCCCAAACCTCCTTTCTTCTTAGAACTCGTCATCTTGGCCCAATCCACCAGGTGGAAACCCCTCCTATACTGCCTCACATCCAACCAAAAAAATCTTCTCATCAATGCCTCCATCTTTGCTCTCACCCCAGCAGGCAGCAACCTCATAGAACAGAAAAAGATAGAATGCTTCAAGAGCACCATCTTCCCTCCCTTCGATAACATCGTCACCTTTCACCCAGCCAACCTCCCTTCCAACCTCTCCAGTAGAGCCTTCCGGTCCCTATATTTCGGCTTACCTGCCACCAAAGGCAACCCCAAGTACGTAATCGGCAAAGAGCTAGCATGTAACCTCAGCACCACAGACGCGTTCAGTTGCTCCTGCTCCGTGAGACCAAAAGGAACCATGACCAACTTGTCCCTGTTAATATGCAGCCCTAACATCTCCCCAAAAATATCCAAGATAAGCGACGCTCAACGTATTTTTTCCTCCTCCGCACCCAGAAACATAAGTGTATCATCAGCGTACTGTAAAAGAGATATAGGTATGCCATCCTTTCGATAAACAGAACATCGTTCACAACTAGTCGCCAACCTCATCATCACTGACAGCGCGTCTGCCACGAGCACGAATAAAAGCAGAACCAACAGGAACCCATGTTTGGTACCCCTCTGGGGTGAAAAAAATCGCCTTTCGGTCTATCATTAATAAGTACCGCCTGTGAGTTCGTAGTAACACACCGCTTGATCCAAGAAATCCACAAATCCGGCAAACCCCTCTTCTCCAAAGAAACCCATATCAATCTCCAAACGACACAATCGTAAGCTTTGGAGAGGTCAACCTTCCAAAGCACACCTTTAGCCCTTCTTCTCTTCTAATATGTCATCATTTCAGACACCATCACCGATCCATTTGCCACAGCTCTCCCTGGCACAAAAGTCGACTGCTCAGGCGAGATAATATGAAGTGAAACTCCCCTCAAGCGATTCGCGAGAATCTTTGAAATAATGATATATATTGCATTAGAAAGTACAATATGCATGAAGTCTTCCATCATGATCAGCACGTCCTTCTTTGGCAGCAGAAAAATGAGAGCCTTGTTCAATTTCTCGAAACCAATGTTCCTTGCCGAAATTCCTCCAGCACCACCTGCTTGAGAACCTCCCAGAACTCCCTATAGAAAAATATCAAGAACCCATTCGAACCTGATGCCTCGTCCAAATTAAGCCAGTACAGCACCCGCTTGGCCTCTGCCTTTGTAAATTCATACACCAATGAAACCTCATCTACCTCTTGGATCCGCGAAACTCCCCTCCCCATCCAACCCCATCCAGATCGAACATGCCACCTACTAAAAATCTGAAAGTGTGATCGTAGTGTTGCTCCTACCTCCTAGTCCCCCCGCACCTCCACCCCCCACCCAACGGAGATCAAATGAATCGTGTTCCTGCGCCGTCTCCTACTAGCCATGGCATGGAAGAAGAGAGTATTCGTGTCCCCTGTCTCAGTCACCATTGCCTGGAGCATTTCCTCAAACCACCTCCTTCTCTTCTACTAAGATCTCCTCCAACAAGTTTCCCATAATCCCCACCTCCTCGACCGTTAGAGCTCGCTCATCCTCAAGTCTGCACAGTCTGTAGACCTCCTCTTGGGCCCTCTCTCCTCTGTAGCTACGCTAAGCCCGGTTGTCCCTATTGAACTCCAACAAATGCCTTCTAAGCAAGTCCAACTTGCTCGCAAATCTACAGGTTGTCGATCCGTTGGGTGTGCACCCCTCCCAAAATGTCGCAATAGAGTCACAAAAACCATCTTCCAGAAGTCAGGCCCGCTCAAAACGGAAGAATGATCACAGTCGCACATCCTCCCCAGAGGACCAAAGCAATGAGGTATGGTCAGAATGCTCTTGCGGCAAAGCCCAAGCCCCAGCCAAAGGGAAAAACATCCAGTGCCTCTGTAGACATCAGGAATCTGTGTACGCGAGACATAGATCTCACGTTCCTTCAAGTGTAAGAGCAATCGGTCGCATCAACCACCTAAAGGCCCAAATCCACCACCATGTTCATCAACTCCGCCAAACTGATACCTCTTCCCCTGCACATGCCAGGACGATCCTTCGGAAGCAAAGTCATGTCGAGATCCCCTACTATGATCCACATCGTACCTGAGTAGGTCTCCCTCACCAAGTACATGTCCTCCCCCAAATGATTCATGTCAATCCCATTAACAAGGTTGTAAACATTCGTAAAAAGGACTCAGAGATCATCCGCCCTTCGCCGCAGCAACGTAGATAGAGAAAAGCGACCGGACAACTCCTCCCCCTCCAACTCAAATCTATCATTGTCCCAACCCCTCAATATACCTCCTGAAGAACCTTTCGAAACAATAGCTCTGCAATCTCTCAATTTGTTGCCCCCAACTTCTCTCCACACCCCTTCAGCTCCTTGTGAGACCTTGGTTTCCTGCAACTGAACACATCTGTTATGTGATTCAACATCTGGTGCATCGCCATTCTTTTTTCTAGTCGCCCCAATCCTCTGACATTCCATGAGACAAATTCATTTACGTACAGTGCAACCCCCATGCGACAGCACCAGGCCTAAGCACATAAGCACCTCCTCTTCTAACCCGACCACTCCCGACCGGAGTGGCTCGCGTGCAAGGCAACAATCACAAACAGAACTTCTGCTTGCCTCTTACTGCCACTCCCCCGGTGAGCAGAATTCTCTTTCATACGAGCAGAGCGGCGCTTCAGCACACACTCTTGGGCCTCGACATCCCCGAGCATCCCCAAACCCTGGTAGATCGCAAAGTGCCTTCTCCTCTGTCCACTCCCGCAAGCTATGACAGGAATATCTCCAACCACATCAAGCATCTGACTGCACCTCTACCTGTTGTGTCGTCTGCTGGGGTCCCCCAACAAACCCCAGCCCATCTGGGCCTTCATCCACCAACACAATCGCCACTTGGAGCTCTGACCACAACGCCACCAACCCCATGACTAGAGTCCCCGTCTTCAGACCTTGATCCCTATCCGAGGACCCTCGCCAGGAGCTCTTATTTAATTCCACCATCGGATTAACCTCGCTCCGCTCCACCAAAGCCCGAAATTCTCCTGGTCCGCCTAGGGGTATGCGAGCTGTGCGGATTCGACACGCTCCACCTTCGCACCTGAGGACCCGACCGAATCCACATTAGATTCCGCACCCGGACGGCCCCCTGGCTCCGTACCAAAGCAAATAGCCTGGTCCGTGAAGAGGAGACAAGCCAGATCTACAGAGGAGCGAACCATAGCTACAAGGCGATTAACCACGAAGATGCGGCTCGGTTCCGCAGAAGACTGATTAACTGGATTTGCAGAAGGCCGGTCAACCGGAGTTGCATATAGGTTCACTACCAGATCCGCAGCTGAGCAAACCATCGGATCCGCATACCTGAACCCACCCGGATCTATACACGAGAGAGCAATCGGAACGAGCACCTTCCCGCGTGGATCCGATCCAGTCAGTGCCTCCACAAATGACAATCGGACGACTGGACACCTCACTACAGCCTCAGGGGATGTTTATGTCCTTTTCGAAAAGCCCTCTTAACTTGACTAAAAGGGGTCAAGCATTCAAAATTCTGGAAAGCAACCCCTACCGATTCCGAAAACACTCCCCGACAACACTCCGAACATCTCTTGCTTCCATCCCTGGACGTGCTAGATGTGTCGTCCTCTCGGACCTCCACCCAGAAGGAGTATCCCGAGAAGTTGATGTCAATATACAATGGCAAAGGGTAATTAACATCTGCAGCTGATGCCACCACTTCGAATGGTTGACCCCTCCAGAGCCCATCAGAGATGATCTCCCTAACCTGCATTACCGACGCGAGCACCTCTCGGACCACCACGAGTATCCACCTGAACAACGACATACCCCGTATCGAGACCTTCTTCATGCTCGCAGACCAGCAAAACCCCTCTCGCGAGGGAGAGGGGTTCGCCAGTGCACCTGACCCACCACGCTACGCAAAAAAATCAGCAACCTCTGCACTTCCTTGACCATGAGTTCTCGTACACAGACCACAGGCCCATCGAGCTTGACGATGTCTCCTCCAAAGGCATTTCTGACCGCAGCTCCAATATCCTCCATCGCGTCTTCAAAACAACGCCCCTCCCTCCTGCAAATTCCAACGAGGCATTTCCCCTTCTCCCCATCTACAGCTCCGTTGAACTGTTGTGAATGCACTTGCCCCTAGCCCTCCTGCGGCTTGAGCGCTCGTGCACCTAAAGCTCCGATGCTTGTTTCTTCCGCACGTGAAGCACCTCACATGGTCCCTACAAGATGTCGCTCGATGGCCCCATCCCCTACAACTGAGACATCGCCCACCAAACCACGCTGCACCTGGCCTTCACCGACCTCCCGCGCTCGTCGAAGACCTCTTAGCCCGACTATTGCACCCCCCCCATCCTCTTCCAACCACCTTCGTTCTCACCTTTGTGCTCGTCCTCACCTTCTCGCCTCCTCGCGCACTCTTCCACACCTTCTCGCTCGCTCATCCTTCTGCCAAATATCGCATAATATCCAACTATGGATGTACTTAATATCGGATATATCTTATGCATATTTAGAATATAATCATCCTTGACATTTACTTGCATGTTATGCTACTAATTGCCCACGATATAGCATTCTGATTAGGAACATCATTCAAACTATTGTGCTACCAAACTTTGGACATTTTAGGATATTTAGAATCAACTCCGGGGGTAAATAATTTAAAGCTTTAAATAATTGTCTATAAAACTAAATATGACGTTACTCATTTACATTAATATAAAAAAATGGAAAAGCCTTATACCACTTTTAAGTAGAGTCGGTTACATGGATTCTTATCAAATCCATGTTGAAAGATCAGAATATTTTAATCAAATCCATGTTAAAGATACGAATATTTTAACACTAGTTGTTTGTAAATCATAGACATGTGCAAAGAATAACAGTAGCAAAAGAGGAAATGCTAAGGTGGATGTGTGGTCATATACGAAAAGATCAGATTCAGAATGATGCAATTAAAAGGAAAGTTAATGTAGCTCCGATAGAGGATAAGATGAGAGAAAACCGCTTAATATGGTTTGGCTATTTACAAAGGAGGTCGGTTGATGCACCAGTTAGAAGATTCGAGATTTGCGATGTTGAGCCGATTAAGAGAGGGTAAGGAAGATCCAAGATGTGTTGAAATGAGACTATCCGAAGGGATCTAAGTTATTTAAATTTAAGCCCGAGAATGACCCAAAAGAGATCTAAATGGAGGCAAAAAAATCGTGTAACCGACCCTATTAATTGTGGGAAAAGGCTCTGTTGTTGTTGTTAGCTGTCGGCTACCTAACACAACCCCCCTCAAGAAGGGATTTGAATACTGGCCATTTTGGGTAGTAGACACACTGCACCAGACCATTAATATAATGTTAGTATATTTTGTTGCAATGGATACATGTTTGGAGTTCATCCTCAATAACAATCAAAAACACTTGGCATCGGCATGGCAAGCATTATCAGTCATGGATACATTTAAGGTAAGAATTCTAACTTTCAATCATATATATCTAGGGTTTTTATCAGTTGTGCCCCTTTGAGATATTACAATATCAATTATACCCCCCTTTTTTTTCAATATCAGTTATACCTCTAACTTCTTGCACCATTATCAGTTGCACCCTTCTGTTAGCTTGGTAATGAATTGAACTTAACCATGATTTATTCAAAGTTCAAATTGTGGTTCCATTAAGAGGGGAATAATTGTCCTCCTTTGCCAAGCCCTCCATCCTGACCTCCACCAACCAACCTCTGCTTCGACCTCCTCCACCGCATGGACTTCCTCCTCCTCCTCTGTCCAGCCCAGGCAGCCCAATCCACCACCCTGATCTCCTCCACTGCTTGGACCTCATCCGTCCAATTTTCCGTCCCAACAATCTCCTCCTTCACCTAGCCCTCTGCCCCAACCTCCTCCTCCATTGACTCCCATGACCTCCAGCTCGAGCAAAGGGGCTCGGCTCTAATGGGTTTCAAGTGGAAAACGTATTAGCAACTACTACTATGTTGTGTGTGTTGTGATGGGTTCAAGTGTGTGGAAGATAAAGGGATTGGGGAAGAAGATGGGTAAAATCCGCTATTGCGATAGGGGATTTCCAAAGAAGTGCTTAGGAGCCCCAAATGTTTTATTAATAGGCTCAAAAAAGTGTCTTGAACATTCAGGAAAATCATATTTGAGATCAGAAGAAGTGATTTATCCATTAAAATATAAAAGTTTTAGTGATTGGGTCAACGAATGGAGATGCAATGGGGAGAGATAAAATAAGAGGAGTAGGGGATGAAGAAGGGTAATGGAGGAAGAATGAGATCAGTGAGGGAGGATTTTATCTCAGCCACAACCTCTTCCTCTCATTCCCCCTTCCTTTAATCCCCCTTGCATCTGAACATCTCCTAACCAATTCAAGTAGCAGTAAATAAACACACCACCTGTCTAATGCCAATCTAGATGTTGTAGCAGAAATATTCATGGTATAAATGGAGAAGGGGTTGGACGGAAAGAGGCGTAGGAGGAGGTGGTCGAAGAAGAGAGGATGGATAGAGAGGGGAAGGAGGAGGTGATCGAAGGAGGAGGGTTGGATGTAGGGATACAAACGAACGAATACGAATGCGAATTCAGGTCAAACCATAACCATATCCATATTATTTTACGAATACGAATACGAATGTTACACGAATGTAAAAAATCGAGATCCATATCCTCAAAATACGAATACGAATACGAAACGAATCTTTTACGAACGAATACGAATATAAAACGAATGTTAACTTTAACATGAATATTAATTATAAATAAAAATTTACCTAGATTATTGGTGACCACTTCTGCATAAACTTCCGTTTTTTGTTTAACCAAATTCCATATTTTAAACGAGCTGCATATGGCGCATAATACCTACATTATATACCATAAAATAAAAGATCATCTTGTGCAATCATATAATAAAATGGTAGAATGGAATGAACATTGGAAGATTAAGATGATATACCAGATCAGCTACAACTACGAGGGAGGGCGAGGGAGACGAGGGAGGCGCTTGCCTGTGGCTACGAGAGAGGATGAGAGAGGTGAGGGAGAGTAGCCGCGGCTGCGAGGGAGGGTGAGGGAGATGAGGGAGATTGGCTGCGGCTGCAAGGGAGGGCGGGGAAGGTTGGTTGCGGCTATGACGGAGGGCAGGGGAGGTGAGGTAGCGGTTGCGGCAGAGGGCGGGGGAGGCGAGGGTGGTCAGCTATAACAGAGGGAGGAGGGTGGGGGAGGTGAGGCAGTGGCTGCATCGGAGGGCGAGGGCTGCAGCAGAGGGAGATTGGGTGGGTGCGGAGATCAGGGAGAGGCGGAGGTCGTCAAAGGGAGGCGGAGGGTGCATGGGATGGAGGGCGCAAGGGGCAGAGAGTGTGAGGAGGCGGAGGGCGCATGGGGCGGCGGGGCGACAGGGAAAGGTCGAGGGCGCATGGGCAAAGGATGCGGGGGGGAGACGAGGTGGTAGAGGGAGGTATAGGGCGCGGGGGGGAGGCGAGGCAGTAGGGGGAGGCAGAGGGAACATGAGCGGAGGGCGCAGGGGGAGGCGGAGGGCCGCGAGGGGAGGCAAGGTGGCACGGGGAGGCGGGGCGGCAGGGCGAGGCAGAGGGTGTCGGGGAAGGCGAGGGTGGCGGGGGAGGTGGAGAGTGCACGAGGCGGAGGGGGCCGGGGGAGGCGAGGGTGGCGTCGGGGGTATATGGTTGGGGGGTTGGGGGGATGTTAAGTATTAACCCTAATGTTATTTAAAATATTAAATATATAATACGAATATTCGTATTCGTAACCGTATCCACAATTTTTTTCATATTCGTATTCGTATTCGCATTCGTTAACTCGGGATTCGTATTCGTATTCGTATCCGCAAAAAATTCGTTTCCAATATTCGTATTCGTATTCGTCTGTTTTAGGAAAACAAGATCCATATCCTCTTTAAAACGAATACAATTACGAACGAATACGAATATATCCGCATCCGTTTGCGTCCCTAGTTGGAGGGGGAGGGTGGAGGAGGTGGTCGAAAGAGGAAGAAGGGCTGGAGGGAGCAAAGGAAGAGTGGAAGGAAGAAGAAATGAAAGAAAACAAAGGCTTTTTTATCCTCAATTTTTATCTAATTACCATTGTATCCCCAAAGTTAATGTTCCATCCCAGGCAACTAACTCGAAGGGCACAAGTGATCATTATAGAAAAAGTCATGAACTAAACCGATATTCCAAAAAAGAGAGGTGTATAACTGATATTGTAATATCTCAGAGGGGTGCAACTGATAAAAACCCAAAATGAAATGTTTATCAAACCCAAAACGAAACCCAAAAACCTGCCCATCCTACGTGGCATGACTCGATAACCATATAGGATTTGAAGTCGTTGGTAACCACGTAGGATTTGAAGTCGCTTATCAGATGAATAAGGCGTTGAAAGTTGATCTGTCTTTGTACATGATATGACAACTTTATGGCAATCATCATGTCAAATTGCAGAATAGATTTCCTTATACCCATAGCCATGGATTGAGATTTCAAGAAATATCGTCGAAACATCGGTTTCGATGGGTCTAGTCATTCCAAACTCGCCAGTATATCGAGTTTCTCAAATTTCGAACGAGATGAACCAAAATCTCGATGAGATATCGCTACATCTAGATATCTCACCCGAGATGAGGAATCTTCCCTATTAAAATACCCACTTGAGCGAAATAAGACCGAAATTACAGTCAAGATGAATGTTGTTTCGTGTCATTATGTTGATGTGCAGTCAAGGCTACTACTTCAACGCTATTTTCTTCCTTCTTGAGGTAAACTCGAATCTTCTTAAATTTGTTGATATTGGAGTAAATTTTTTTAGGGTTTATTCATCTCACGTTGATATTGCATATTGTTGTATTGTGTGGGTAGATTATGAATATTTTGTGATATTTACATAATACAAATTTAGGATGTTTGTGTTTTCATGTGGAATCATGATGAGTTTTGAAAGTATAAACTCGAATTAGCATGTAAAAAACAACATTTCAAAAAAAATTGTAAGATACATGGAAGAGAAATTTTGGACTTTTGTATTTTATTGTGGAATCATGATGAGTTTTCAAAGGAGAAACTCGAATCTTAAGTTTAAAACTTAAAAAACAAGATTCAAAAAAAATGGTAATTAAAATTTAATAATTGATTAATTCCAAATTTAAAACATTAGATCTATGTGTTATTTACAAGTTATGTGTTTTTTATGTAGTTTTTCTCGAAATTGGTCCCCTAATCTCTAGATCTAAGATGTTTTTACTTACAAATCAGAACATAAAAATCTATATACAATTTTAAACACCAAGTATACACAACTTTTATGCATATCAAGTGTAAGAAAAATTATGAATATATTAAATCCGAAAATTAAAATTTAAAATAAGTTGTAAATACTTAATTGTTCTCATTGTATGTTTCATGAACAATTGTTCTGCAAAATCTTCTCAAATTTCAGTGATCATTGCCATGACCTCACGTTATGGATCGGCATCTGATAGTTCTAATGAGCAGAGGAATTTCAATGGGGACACTGGTTAGAGGTATGCCACCGCTCCTGTTGGCAATAAAGCCAAACGTATGCAACATATTTGGGAAGAGTTTGGGAGGAGGGGGATTACGAGGATGAAGCAACGTCTTGTTGGAGACAACAAGAATGTCGCCAAGTTTACGTGTTATCCCAAGGATGTGAGGGACATTGTGAAGTCTAGCTTGGATAGGAAGAAGAAGAAAGATACATAGAGCGCAAGGAGCAAAGAATACTTCGAGTTCACATTTGAGAAAGAGTTCAATGTCCTCATTGATTCAAACAACGACTTTGTCTACCCCGCTGATATTCAGACTACAACGGAGAGCAGGGCATACATAAGGGCAATAAAGGAATCTATGAGGAACGAGTTCGAGAGATGAGAACTCGGTGGTGCACAAGGTGGCTTCTATGGTGCAGGTGGCAGTGGAAGCAATTCTAGAGGTGCACCAGTACCACCTCCCACAAAAAACACAAGGAGAAGAGACTAGAACCCTTCTTGATGAGGAGCGATGTCCATGTAATGCAAGACAAGCAAGGATCCGAGGCAGAAGACGGTGAAGGGCATGTTCACCAATGCAAGGGAGAGAGTGAGCAAGGTCATTAGCAAGATCTTTTTTGGGAAAAGCGTTCCGACCAACGTTGCTAGCAGGTCATTTTTACAGCAAGCCACCGACAAGATCGTATCTGCAGGAATGAGAGCAAAGGCTCCTATGACGTACGAGATAATGAACAAGTATCTCATGATGAAGGAGGAGATTAACAAGTACATCATTGAGCTGAAGAGATGGTTAGAGTACGGAATGATGCTAATGTGCGATTGGTGGACGAGCTGAACAAGGAAACATATCATCAAATCCCTCGTTTGCTACGATGGGAAGATGATTTTTTTGAAATTTTTGATGCATCCGATCAAGTGAAGGACCACAAATACATGTTGAAGTTGGTGAAGGACATCATCAAGGATGTTGGGAAAGAGAACATTGTCTGAATTGTCACAGATAATGGCAGGAACTTCAAGAAAGTAGGTGAAACAATAATGAAGTCTAGCAGCTACAACATTTATCGGAAATCGTGTGATGCACATTGTATTGATTCGATTCTGAAGGATTTCTGCAACAGGAAGCTGGTCTCAAGGGTAGTGAAGCAAGCATGAACGATCCCCACATTCATATACAACCATTCTAAAGTGTTGGCTTTGATGAAGCGGATGTGCAATGGTAAACTGGTGAGACCCGACATCACACGCTTTGCAACTAATTTTATAACAATGCAAAGCCTTAAACAACACAAAATATGATTGAAACCCATGTGTTGCCAAGGTGAATGGTTCGAGATACCTTAAGCTCGGATCGAAATAGGGAGGAAAGTGGAGAAATTGATCAATGATCTTCACTTTTAGGATGATGTGACCTGATTCACGAAGATAATGGATCTGATTGTGTCTACATTGTGGAATCATGGATGACGACAAGAAGTCGATCATGGGAGTGATCTACGAGGCAATGCGTTGCATGAGAGAGAAGATCAAAGAAGCAGTTGAAAAAAGATACAAAGCATGGTTGGACATCATATATGAACTTTGGTCCAAGATGCACTCGTATCCACTTGACAAGGCTAGTATGTAATAAATCTATTCTTTAATTTTTTGACAGCACTTTTAATGTATTAAAATCTAAGAATCATGCAAGTTTGTGTAAATCTTATTACTTCAATCCCAATTGCCAATACAAGAACAGACTTGGTATAAATGATGGCCTTCAAATAGCTATCCAAATTGCGATGGAGAAGCCCGTCAAAGCAAGAAAACGTAGACCCTATGAATGAATGAGGTAATTTGGAATCTAAAGTGGGTTTACTTTTCCAAGTAAACTAACAAAATATTTATCTGAAGTATAATGTTACAATTTATGACTTCAAACAATGTGTAAGTCAAGTACTTTAGGGATGCTTTAGGTTCCTTTGGTAATGAACAGGGCAATACTCTTCCTGGTAAGGAAGAATAAGTCCATTGATTGGGTTGTGACGTATTACTACTATTTACTATTATTGATTTATCTCCCTTGGATTTTCCACAGCCGAATAAAGGTTACTCGACGGAATTGAAGCTACGGACATATGAAAGATGGCAGTGGAAGTATTATCTCAAACCGCAACTATTGGTGGTAGTGAGAGGAATTGGATTACACTCAACATGATCCATTCGAAGAGACGGAATAGGTTGGGAGAACATAAGCTCCATGATCTTGTCTACGTCCAATGTGTACTACAACTTGAGGCTAAAGATGAAACACACAAGGGAGGACCATGTCAAAGAGGACTACACAGACCATATCGATCTTGCATACATTTTCAAAATGCAAGATGATGATGCAGACGAAGATGTTCTACAGGGACGGATGGATTTTAATGGTGCTCCACTACTTGATCAACGGGAAGGAAGACCAAATCATAATATAAGCCAGCAAATAGGAGCAGTGGTGACTATATTGCAAGATCCGAGTGGATGACGGATCCTCTGCGAGGGTTGGAGGTCGATCTTGATGCAGTTGTTGATGGCATTCTCTTCATAGGTTTCAAATCCAAATCAAAGGATGACAGTGGAGATGATGATGATGTTGTTGGCGATCATGGTGGATCTGGTGAGGGGGAAACATATTCAGGCAGGTCGACATGGGGTGGTCGTGGACCACATGTTACAAGATTCGAGGAAGGGTTCCACGTAGGGCGTGAATATATGGAGCGATAGAGAAACACATACGGACAGTTTATTCTTCCAAGTATGAGTCCCAGACTATGGAAAATGAAGCATACAGCCATCGCCATCGTCCTATGGATAGCTACATGGATGATATGATATTTGTAGGTTCCTTGAGATGTATGGACATTGACAACCCATATCATGGAGCAAAACCAAGTCCTCTGGGTGGATATAGATCATTACACGATGAGAGATCATTGGTGTCTTCCCAAAATACTTTCATCTCCTGGACCTCCTCCTCCTCAGGCGCATACAGCTCCATCATATGGTTATAGTGGGTACAGATACAGCAATTACATCAGTGAAAAATGTCAAGGTAACCAGCCTGAGCAAAGCCAAGGCAGCTATTTTGGTGGTGACAATTATAGTATCTTCCCCGACTACTACACGGACGTACCTCCTCCTCTCCAGAGATCGTCTCATACTATGTCATCATCGTCCTGAGGATCTCAAACCAGCACTTCGTAGCCTCATCGTGTCCCTCGTGATACCGGATCTAGTATCGTTTATCCTCGTCTCGAGATACTCATATGCATCAATGACCATCAGTATATGTTGTATGTGATGGATTACAATGTCATAAAGCCGTATATAATATGGAAGAACTACTGTGAGTTCATTGAGTTTGTGATGTGCTATGAGAGAGAAAAGAGAAGAGGTGGTATGGATCCACCAAAGAATTCTTGGTTCTGAACTGAACTCATGATTGGTTAATATCATTTATTGTATTAATCATTAATGTGCATGTTGTCATTTATTTTTGTAAGGGATATTTACACCCATAACCTTGAGTAGTTTCGTAATTACTCCAGGAACCCTCGATAATCACGAATTACGTTCAGACCCCCGAATAATGCCTAACCTTCACCTGACATAACCCTGTGTGAAGTTCCGTCTAAATTCTCCGTTAACAATGACGGAAAAAGTCATGTGTTGAACATTTTACCCTTCGAAATACATCATATTTATAATATAATGCCATTTGTAGATCCAAACAAATTGATACCTCCTCCCCAGGCAAGTCGAAAGCCTCCGTCGCGCGTGTCACCGGCAAGCGGCTCCCTCCGCCCGCCACCAACATGGAGCTCCAACCCTCCTCCGGTTGTCCCCCCGAGCTCCAGCCCCCATCTCCCGGTTCCTCTTGGAAGCTCTGGTCGAGAACCCCCCCCCCCCCGCCCCCGGGTACCCTCCGAGCTCCAGCCCCCTCCCCGGGTTCCTCCTGCTCGAAGACCGCGACCCATCCCCCCCCCCCCCCCGCGGAAGCCCGCCCTCCCCCCGTACACCCCTGCTCCGTCGTCCCCCGCCCACTCCTGCTCAAAGCCCCCTGCCCCTCGGCGACCCATCCCCTCCCCCCACCCCCACCTGCACACCCCTGCTTTGCCGCCCCCCGCCCACCCCAGGGCGACCCATCCCCCCGCGGACCCCCCCCCCCCCCGCACACCTCTGCTCCGCCGCCTCCCGCCCACCCCTGGGCGGCCCATCCCCTGCGGAACCTTCCCCCACCCCTTCCCGCACACCTCTGCTTCGCTGCCTCCCGCCCACCCCAGAGCGACCCATCCCCCGCGGACCCGCCCACCCCTGGGCGACCCATCCCCCCGCGGAACGCCCCCTCCTTCGCACACCCCTGCTCTGCCACCCCCCATCCACCCCTGGGCGACCCATCCCCTCGCGAAAGGCCCCTTCCTCCGCACACCCCTGCTCCGCCGCCCACCATCCACCCCTGGGCGACCCATTCCCCGCGGAAGCCCCCCCCCTCCCGTACACCTCCGCTCCCCCCTGCCCCGCGAGGAGCCCCCGTGCCCGGCTTCGCAAGAACACACTCGCCTCTGGAAGCCGATCTTTTTTTCCTTTTTTTTAATTAATTCAGTCGTTAGATCAATGATGGGTTAGATTAACTCAGATATCTGGTTGAGTTAACAGACTAAACTAACGGAAGGTTATGGGTGTAGATCGGAGCGGTTATTCGAGGTCCTGAATGTAATTCGTGATTATCGAGGATTCTTGGGGTAATTACGAAACTACTCAAGGTTATGGGTGTAAATATCCCTTTTTGTAAATAGATGCATTTTTACTTGTCATAAGTATGTTATTAACAATGATACAATCGAAATGATCGATATGTGTGATATAAGGGTCATACATGATATATATATGTGATATAAGTGCATATTTGTTAGTTACTTATTGTTTGAAGAACTTGGATGAACTCCATTTCCAATATCTGTCGGTCACCAATCAGCATTTACATCTATAATCGATATGTGTGACACAGCCGGAAATTTCGGTGAATTTCGATCGAAATTCGGTAGGCGATACCGATATTGAAACCATGTATAATATCACTTTCCAAGATTTCGGTTGAAATTTCGGCTGAATTTCGGTCCATTTCGATGGAAATTGTTCACAGATTTCTCGGATTTTGGTGGAATTTCGGTCCATTTCGACTAAAATTGTTCTAAGTCATCATATGTCATGCCTAGGCCACTTATTGATATTCATGGATACCATATGGTCACTAAATGAATTTTATAGGGCCACTATTCCAACTACTGTTGTAATAAATAAGTCCATTAAGGGTCCTCTTTAAACCCAATAAATATAATGTATATGTTCTCATTCCATCTCACAACTTCACAAGTCACAAGTTCACAATCCAACTTAAGTCTTGCAGAGCCAAGTTTCCGAATTCCAAGCAAGGTAAGTATTTTACCTTTGTTTTCAAACACATCTTTTTTAACATACTTCGAGATGCCAAATATGCATTTTTTTCATCTTTGAATGCTAACTTCATAATCTTCATAGTTAGAATCTTTTATATAACCATCTTGTTACCTTTTCCTAGGCCAACTTGAAAAGCCAAATATGATTTTTACCATTTGACTGCTAACTTCACATAACCATCCTATTGTCTTTGCATCACTAACATGCTAACAAACGAATGTTATTCTAATTGTCTCTTGACCATTGGTGCAAATGCCAAGCATGTTGAATAAAAAAGCCAAACAAATATTGAGACTATTACATGGCCATTTATAAGGAAAGAATTATTCTACCTACTAATATCTTAAAGCTATCTAATCAGCATAGAAATTCATATTAGCATGGGATATCTTATCATTTAACCTGAGGTCATAATTTAGACACAAATTATTACTAATTATCTAGCAGTCCAATGCATTTAGCCAGAATGAATCCATTCAACTAAGGTATAGCTCCATCCTTTCTACCAAGGAAGGAATCGGAAAGAGTGCATGGATCCACCAAAGAACTCCTGTTTTGGATAAATCTTATCCCCATCCAAATAAGAATGTAATACTAGTAATTTAATGGTTGGTATTAGTAAACGCAAACATATTGTGTGATTGATGTATCATGTGATCATGTAACCTTTTTTTGAAGCCTAAAATGAGGGAAACACTCTTAGGTGTTCGCCTGTGATCATGTAACCTTGTATTATGACATTTAATATTTCAATTTTAAAATTATCTACGCATTCTGTTAAATAAAAGTAGTATTGTTCTTTTGAGAATTGGTAGAAAAATTAAATACCAAAATTAAAGTTTATGTACTGAAGTCGGAAATTTCACTCTGGACGGTCATCGATATGGTGACCAAAATCGTTATTTAAGTTAAGACATTGATCATTATAACATCTTATTATAAGTAAAAAAACTTGCATTTCTATCTCTATTATTGTTTAAACAACAATAAAATCTTAAATTTGAAAAGAGTTTTCAAGTCATTTCCCCAATTTCCGGCCATTTCATGGAAATTCTGTTTTCGAGCTTATCGAAATGAAATCGAAATCCGACATTTGAGGCCTTGATGTGTGATATAAGGGGAATAGATAAGTGATATGTATAATATAATTGTGTATTTGTAAGCTATTTATTATTCCAATAACTTGGATGATCTTAATTTGTAAAAAAAATGAAAAATATTGATGTCCAAGAACACCTAAGAGGAAAGTGTCTAAACAATTCATACCCCCTAAACGAACCAAGGAGATCCAAGAGGAAAGTGTCCAAAGCAACATATTGATGTTGCATATGAAAGGTCGGATATTAAACCTCAACATCACTTGAATTAATCATGTTGCTTCTCATATCTTCATCAAGCTTGGCTAGCAAAATGCCCCCTTGCCACCCGGGCATGGGTCTTCTCTGCATACAAGTTAGAGAAGCGTGTAGAATCAGTAAAGGAACAATATCCTATTTCCTTTGATCCGAAACTGGCACCAAAAAAGGATCGGACATGTCTAGTAAGCAACCAAAGCACATATCTTCAAAAAAAACAAGAGGGTGAATTGTTGGGATCTCTCCTCAATCATGATCCTTACGCATTTGACCCCACAAATCTCGATGAATCATGTCTCGAGAATGGCTCCAAGTTCGATGTAAGCACCATGTGGGTCACCCTCCGCATGTACTAAAGAACAGGGCATGCCAACATCGAGACAAATTTCTAAATAATATTCTCAAAAACAAGAATTCCATATATATGGACAAAAGATTTTTAATTCAAAATGCGATAAGCAATTTCAAAATGCGATATGTGTGTGTGTGTCAAACTTTCAAACGCAACATTAGTGCACAATTTTTTGACGTTGTGATGTCTTATGAATATCGCATTCACAAGATGCAATATCAAAAGTACACTTCTGATACCGCATCTTATGAATGTGATATATAACTATTCCCAAATTCTTGGAAGTCCAACACTTTTATAACACTAATTTCTCATTTTCGAAATATGTAAACATTAGTATACTATTCATAAAAAAATTTAACCATATAATATGAAATTTTTATTTTTGAGAACATTTAGGAATTTGTCTCCACCATCATCAAGTTCGTGCCGTGGAAAAGGGATCCCAGCAACCCGGACCAACCAACATTGGCTTCTCTTTGAAGCACCATCTCTAAAAAGAGAAAGCCGCCAGATGATCAAGGAAGCAACCTCACCCTGAGCATTTTGCAGCGTGTGAATGTTGTGACTGCTCTTGTGGTTGTTCCGTTCTTCTAGTTGTGCACTTGTTATTGTATTGTTGTTATCATTGTTATTAACAAGGGTGCAACACAACGTTGCTGTAATATCCAAAAAAGGTAAAATTCAGACGGGCTAACACCAGTCAACAAAGGGTGCATTTTTCCTACATCCATTAGGAATTACCATTCCTAACATGTAATGGATTTGTCAGGATATGGCTCCAATGCCTGGTGGGTGTTTTTTTTCTAAGAGGTCCAACCACCCATTAGGAAAGACATTTCTGAGAGGTGGCTTGGACTCGTCAGGATATTGTGCAATTTCCTAATGGGTCAGACTGACCAGTAAGAAAGGGATTTTCCTACACCCATTTAGCATTTAGCTGACCCCAATTGTTGATAATTATATAGTTTTTTCAGAGAGTTTAGACCGTTAATATATATCATATTTTTTATAAACAAAACTCTGAACACCTGTAATAGTGAGCACCCAAACACAATATAAATTTTAATGACCCATAACCAGGAAAATTCCTCATGGTAAGTGGGGCCATAAGGACTCAAAAAATGCACAAAATAACATACCTGTTCAAGTGTTGCATGTGAACCATAATGAATCCCCGTACGTGATAATGCTTTAAATGCTGTAAAGAATGACTGAACCTGGGTTGTAGAATTACAAAAGGAGACAGCTTAGAGTGCTACTACAGAGACAAAAGGTCGAGAAAAGTAATTGCAAAGAAATTTCATACCTTTTCAACAACAGAAGTCAGTTTAAAAGTCAAATATAGGCCAGTTGTCAGTGAAGAAAAGAGGCTTCCATAGTCCTTATTTAGAAAAAACCTATACCAAACCGGTGTTGGAAGCAATGCACGATATAGCAGGAGGAGATACTCAACTAAAGTCAGCATTTGACCCTACAAAACAAGGAGACATAAGCAGTAAATCACAGCTACCATCGGTTAGAAAGTCACACGGTAAATCATGGACCAAAGAAAAGTAAGGGTACAACTATGCATCGATTCTTAATTAGAGGCTCAAATAAAACAAAAAGGGGTCTAATCTTATTTTTGTCTCAAATACATGCATCTATGAGCTTCCGTGACCCTTTTACATAGGGATGAAAACAATCGGATATGGATACGAATATAAGTATAATCATATCCTTATCCATTTTAAAAAACAAATACGAATGCAGATATGAATATTGATGGATGTGAAAAATGTGTTATCATATCTTTAAAAACGAATACGAATGTCAAATGAATACGAATCGGATACAAATAATAATAGAAATATTTAATAGATTAACTCAAATATACATGTTTAGGATGGTTTACATATAAAATAGATATAGCATATATAGTAATTTCATAACAATTATATCAACAATAGTGAATGCAATCATAAAATGTTGTTACGCATAGTTATAAATAAATTTATCACTATACTTATTTACGGAAACAAATATACGAATGCGAATATTAATGAATGTCAAAATAAAATCCATATCCGCATCCATTTTAAAACGAATACGAATACAAATGTCAATATATATATATATATATAACGAATCCGATAGCGGATCGGATATGAATATATTCACATTCGTTTCCATCCCTACTTTTACATCAATGTTAAACCTTAAAGTTGAAAGTTCCCACATCTGTTTGTTTATTGGAACGACACATAGTTGGAGCCCTTTTTTGTAATTTATCAAAAAAAAAAGTAAATGGCACTCAGTATAACTGACCAGCAATAATTCAAGGATATATGGATGCAACATAGTGTCATTCCCATCGAGAAACCAAAAAATGGACAGAAACCAAGCCAATAAACCTTGTAATCTGATTCAGCTAGTTTTTATTAGTTAAGTTACCCGGTTGAATAATGCATTCTTAGACTTCACCAATTTGTTTATCAGATGGAGAGATTTACATAAGCATATATAGCTTTATACCATTGCAATCGTACAAGGGAAAACAGTTTGACTAGACTCGACTTCGCAACACGAATCAGTTTCATCTGATCCGATGGTCCTTTGCTAGGCAAAGGTATCTGCAGCCATGTGTACGTCTAAAAAGATGTGCATGCAAGTGCTGAGGGCAAGTATCCACAGGTCTAATACCCTCGGATCAGATGAAACGGGATCATGTTGTGAAGTTGAGACTAGTCAAACTGTTTTGCCTTGTATGATTGCAATGGTATCTGCAGCCATGTGTATGTCCAAAAAGAGATGCATGCAAATGTTGAGGCCAAGTATCCATACATTGTGTGTCCCGGGTCTAATAGGAGCGACCTGGTAACACCCCCATTATTTTGGGTCTGATAAAGGGTAAGACCATTTTGGATCCCATTGTACAACAGCTTTAAATGGACCCAGGTTGCATTTCTACGAGAAACCAGAATTCATGATCTCCTGTTGACACCATGAGAAGATTTACGGGGGTTACATGATGATGTCATCCCCCAAGGATAAGACAGGGTTAGGACTGGTATATAGTCTTGTCTTTGGTTTTTTTGACTTTTGTGTCGTTCTTAATAAAGGAAAATTTCGATTGAATGGGTATATTTTGTAGACATCAATCAAGTATGGGGTCTTCAACAACTAACCAATAACGTATCATCATATCATCACAAGAAAATTAAACATTCAATCTTACACCAGGGTTACTATAGGCGAATCAACTCCCATAATATTTTTTCAAAAGAAGAGGAACAATTAGAATGGTGCCCTCCCAAGTTTTTTTTGAGGAAAAAAACACACGAAAGAGTGGAGATACGGGGGATCGAACCCCTGCCCTCCCAAGTTATATATTTGCAAAAAGTGTTTCCCTCTTACATAATCCAGCACGTGATTTACATAATAATATTTCACTCAATGAAACATGCCATTACGGGCTAGCCAGAGCATCCGCACAAAAGAAAGCAGTGTAATTTATTATCCCGTCGGTCTAAACCAAGTGGTGTCAAGTGAAATTTAGAAACTCTCCAAACATGAATTATCAATCCACTCAATAGAAACACTTCGCCAAATCCTCCTATCACGATCACAGGTAAAGAATAAATGTCCAATATCTACTCGGTTATCATCACACCAAGGCTTGCCACACTCGCATCATAGGAGAACTTAACCATGCGTGTCCTTGTTATATATCAATCGTGTCTTGGCAACCAAAGAAATGCCTTCATCCTAATAGGTGCTTTAGAACTCCAGATTCACCTACATCCTCGATGTAACTATTTAAGTCCAAAGGATCCAGCAAGATAGGTGCAGATAACGTCCTACATGCTTTTTTAACTAAAAAGCAACCATCCTCTCAGAACCAATGAATTTTGCCAATTGAATACCCCTCTACGGATCCAAGCTCTGCTATCTTCAAAAAATAATAAAGCATATGTTCATAGAAATCAGAATGAAAAATGAGATGCCATGTTGTTTTATGCTTCCTCCATGACCAATTTACGGTCTACAGCAAAGGCGCAGCAGAACTCGGAAGACCCTAGTTAGTCCAATTATTGATCCAAAACTAGAAGCAACAATCATCATCCAAGATAGGATGCATCTTGACCACACCTCGGGTAACACAACATAGACCCCCCTCTAGAAAGATGTCAAATGCGGTCGCATCAGGAGGGGAAGAAAGCAGCAAGGAGATATTGTATATAACTCTGACCAACAAACACATGTCCTCATCCCCATAGCCTAGATGCCAACTTCACCCGGAGGGTATTACTCATCATTCCCAACATCAAAACTCCCGAATACCCCGCATCAATAAGCCTCATAACCAACTCCCAGTCCCACCTACAGAACCCTACAGGTCCCCTGTCCGTACCAGAAGAACCTCCTGATCGGTACAATTAAGTTTTGGTTGGGACAGCCATATCAAGTGGTCGATGGTTGGTGCCTCCTAAAAAAGTAGATAAAAGTGTCAGATTATCGGATTCCGAGAAGATGGCATTGAGGACGTCCAACCTCAGTGGTCATCCTATTTTAGAGTGCACTTGGTTTATGCCTACTTCGAAATGAATTTCCAATGCCGGAATCAGTACGACTTGTCGTTTCACTCGACTAAGCTTGCGAGAGCGAGCCTATTCAAAATAGAGTATACTGTCAAAAGCGAAATATATAGAGGTCAAAAGGAACTCCCACTAAATACAAAGAAATTGAAATTATCCAATTTCACAGATGCATAAATATATTATCCATTCTTATCCAAATCGATTTTATAATTTCATTTGGATAAAAAATGTTGAGATATTTCCTTTTTTCTGTATTGTTTTCTTTTTATCTATTTATTTTGCTTTCTTCATGTAATTTTCTCAATAGGTTCCTCTCCTATAAAAGAGAACTCAAGGGCCTCTCAATAATTCAATTCATTTTTCCCTTCTACATGGTATTGGTGTGACGGTCCTAAACCAGAGTTCCCTTATCCCACCAAAACCCTACCCCCCCTCTCCCGCAGCCTGGCCTCTCCGGCACCGCCCGGCCCCAGACCGACGTCACTGGGCCCCAAGGCCGCCACTGCCCTGATCGTCCGGCTACAGGCCCTCCACCGACCTCGTCCACACTGTCGCCTAGGCCGTCCAGCCCAGGGCCGCCGCCACCCAGGGCCTCCCTCGGCCCCTCCTCCCACTCTCCCGGCCCTCTCTCGGCCAGGCCGCCAAACAGATTGTCCTAGGCCAACCAAGCCCTTCCCTGACCCACAACCCCCAAGTCGTCGCCGGCCCTAGCGCACATCGAAGATTGATGAGGATGGTTGTATGAATCTACACGTACAACCAATCCTCCATATGATCGTGTAGTCTCGTTCATATCAGTCTCCTCCCCAGCAGAGTTCTGCAGTTCGACCATTTCCCCATCATGTCAAAGAACAAGGGTGATATTTTTTCGTCTAGAACCATCAAGGACCCAGCTCCCATCGCTAAGATGGATGAGACCAACTATGAGTTGTGGTCCATGCAGTTTCTCACCCTCCTGCAGTGCAACAACAAGGAGCGCATCCTTATATATCCAGGGCCAACGGATAAGACTGGGGCAAATGCTTATTAGAAGCAAAATGACGTGTATGCGCGTGTTTGGCTATGTAGGACCCTCACCACAGAGATATTCTAAACCAGCCCACCGTCAAGGCGATGTGGGACACTTTGGCTTCTACATATGCTCAGGCAAAGAATGAGGCCAAGATTCTTCTGCTACACCTTGACATCTACAAGGCCAAGCATAATGGTCATCATCTACATGTGTACTACAGACTACAGTTCACTCTGTGGCATGTTTGAGAAGCTTCATAGTTATATGCCTATTACGACATCTCTTGAGCAACAGAAGGCATATAGTAACTCCATGATGGTTGGAGTTTTCATGGTCGACATTAGTACAGAGTACAATGAAGCACGTACTCAACTTCTCACTGGAGCTACCATACCTCCTATGGAGGAGGCATACAGTTGTCTCAGTCGAATCATCATGCCTCCTAGGACACTCCTCAGCCCTCGTCAGCTATGGTCGTGTCTCGTGGACGAGGTGTGACGGCCCAATCTAAAGGACGCACCCCTCATGGCAGAGGTGGTGGACATTTGTATGGCCCTTGCACCTTTTGTCGTCGATCAGGACATGCAAAGGATACATGCTACCAGAATAATGGTTATCTTGTACTGGTCGCATCGCAGAAAATTGAGCTGTCGGATATACTTACTTCCCAAGCCGATCCTTGCCCGGATGATATTGTCTCTCATATCCGAGAGATGATGACTCATGTTGCAGGAACCACCACTGCAGATACCGTAGCCGCAGCCAGAGCCTCTTTGAGCTCCTCGGGTATTGCGTATGGACTATGGTGCTTCTCATCATCTTTGTGGAGACAGAGCACAGCTGAGATCCTACGGGACCATACTACCATGTACATGGGTTGATATTGTCAATGGAGACCACTTACTCATTATAGGATAGGGGGAGGTGCATTTGACGTCGTCCAAGCATATTCATAATGTTTTATATATTCCTGACTTTCAGATGAATTTACTTTCCATTAGATAGATTACTAAGATCTGCATTGTCGTGACATCTTTGATCCTTCGTCTTGTGTGTTTCAGGCAAGGCCCTAAATGTCGGTTTCGGTCACCATTTCGGTACCGACCGAAATAGAATTTCGATGGAATTTCGGTGGAATTTCGACCGAAATTTCGGTCATTTCGGTCGTTTTTTGTACTAGGACCCCCATATTTCGGTCATTTCGGTCAAATTTCGATTTCGACTGGAAATCGATATTCGACAGAAATTCGACCGAATTTCGCTGAAATTTGAGGCCATGGTTTCAGGACATACTCATGGGCACGGTGATTGGATGTGGTCGTGAGCAGCACGGACTCTACAGACTGGTCCAACCTCCTCATATTAGTGTTTATACTATACCTATTGGACCAGTCTCACCATATCTATGGCACCTTCATTTTGGCCACCTTCCTCTACAGAAGCTATGTCGTGTTCTTTCTCATATTTCTATGAGATCCTTCTAGTGTGAGGCATGCCAGCTTGGGAAGCAATCATCGTTCCTCATTTCCTATCTCGTCAGATTCGAAGCAGTTCTCAGTTATTTGAGCTCCTTCATTTAGATATATGGGGTCTGAGTCGTGTTCCTAATCAATAGGGACACCGTTTTTATCTTGTTGTTGTCGATAATTTTTCTAGACTTTTATGGGTTTTTTATTGAAGAATAAATCTAAGGCTGGGTATGTGATCAAATCCTTTATTAATGAGATAAAGAATATTTTTCTACCAATGTCAAATATATTCGTTCTAATAATGCTTTAGAGTTTTGCACCTTACAGCTTTCTTTCTTACTTTCTTAGATCTCTTGGCATTGTTCAACGAATCTCATGTGCATATACATCCCAGCAGAATGGTGTTGCCGAGCACAGACATCGTCACTTACTTGATGTGACCCGAACATTGTTGATACATAATCGTGCTCCCCATTCATGCTGGGGTGATGTTGTCCTCACAGCTTGCTATCTGGTGAACCGCATGCCTTCGTCTGTATTGGGAGAGAAGATTCCTTTCTCGATTGTGTTTCGTGAGAAGAATCTTTTCTCTTACACTGTTGGAGTATTCGTGTATGCGCCATATTGAGTTGTAGCAGGGTAAATGGATCCTGAAGAAGATCCATTTACCCCACCAGTGTTTAGTCCCACATGTACCAGTAGTGGGACTTGGAGGCTCTGGAGAGGCTATATAAGGAGCCCCAGATCTCCTGTACTCATTGAGAAAAAGAAATGCATAGCATGCCCCTTTGAGGGCTTCTCCCGTGGTTTCATCCCGCTCCTCACGGAGTAGGGTTCCACGTAAAATCATGGTGTCACATGTTCTATCTTTCTTGTTTATGCTCTGTTTATCAATCGCTTCCGCATTCTTCATATTTTATAACATGGTATCAGAGCGGGTTCGATTCTCGAGGGTTTTAGTGTATTCAATTTTTGTTGTTTGAGAATCTCGAGATTTGAGATTTAATTCTAGGGTTCTTGTTGAAACCCTAAGTTGTGAAGATCCTTATTTTCTGCATAGTTCAAAGGTGATTATTGTTCTGTCCAAAGATCTATTCTTCATTGGCTAGAGAAAGTTAGGGTTCATGTTGGAACCCTGATTCTGCAAAGCGGTTGCGGAACCTCCGTGGTGCACCCCTATGTTCAAAATCTCCTTCGTGGTGCACCCTAGAACAACAGCCTTCTTCTTCGCGCAACCCTAGGTGCTAGAGCACTTTCGTCACGCGGCCATCTCCCAACGCCGCAGTTCCAGGCCTTCCCTTGATGTGCCCTTATGCGGCGGTCTTCTCTTCTCTCGTGCAAGCCATCTTCAGGTGGAGCTCCTCTTTCCATCAGGAGGTGTGCGCATCTGTATCAACTCCAGGGTGCCGCAATCGACGACCCTCCGAGCCCCGCTCGCAGGCATCATCTCGGCGGGGCTCCGCTCGCTCGAAAACCTCCAGGCGCCCCTTTGGCGCAGCCCACAGGGCACCATCAGCGGCGCGAGGCGGCGCAGATCCCTGGCGCGAGGCGGCACAGCGCCCTAACTTTCCTCCACCAGTCACGGCGGCACTTTTCCAGGTGCGTAAACCTAGCCGCGTAGGCAGTGACAGGCTCCAGGCGGCTCCATCGCGCGCAGGCGCCCGCTCGCGCAGGTGCGCGCTCGCTTGCGCAAGCGATGGCTGCGCCCTCCGCGCGCACCTCCCTTGGAGGCGCGAATCCTCAGGCACGACTCCCAGGCGGCAGCCATTGAGATAAAGCCCCGATGGGGGCGACGGTGTTAGAGAGAGGGTTCCCACGTTAGGAACCCTAAATAGGAGTAGCGGCCCCATAAAAAAAAGGGGGGGCGTGCCCTAGTTGAAAAAAAAGGCATTATTTACGAAAAAAAATGAGGAGAAAGAAGGCTGCAAAAGGAAAAAAACGGAGGAGTTTATTAGGAAAAAAAGGAAGGAGCTCTTGTGAGCAAAATGGGCTGCCGTATGTTAAAAAAAAAGAAGGGAGATGGCATTTGTTTGGACCCCTTTTGGGTCAAGTTTTTTTATAAAAAAAAAGAAGAGAAGAAAAAAAAGGGGCGCGTACACCGAAAAAGCCGTACGCAAGAATTTAAAAAAAAATGCAAAAAGCCGAAAAAAATTGAATGATGAACGACTTATGTTCAAAAAAAATTTGGCGGCTATTAAAAAAAGAGAGACAAAAGCCGTAAGTTCAAGTTTTATTTTCCCCTTCTATCTTGTCTTCTCCCAACTTTGTCGATGTTCATTTTCTGACAAGTATGAGAGAAAGGGGGGGTATATATGTAGAGTCACAGGTCTTTTCAGAGATTCCAGATTCAGATTTCCTAACCAGCCATTCATTCAGACTCTACAGTTCAGTTATTTAGACTCGACGTCAGACTCCGAGTCTCCTGTTTCAAACACGCACAAGTTTGCGGTCATTTTCAGATGAGCATATGTTGCCATCATTTGTTCGTGGTCCCCATCCATTATTGTTGTTTCGGCCAGAGTTTTCATGTGAGCCATAGGGACTCCAGAGTAGATGGTCATTCCCTATACCATGTTGGCAAGGGTTTTCATGTGGTATCATAGGTACACCAGAGCAGTGCACCATTCTCTGAGCAAGAATAGAGACCCAGTTCTCCGACGAGGAGACTTCAGGCGCAGTTTCAGACTCGATGGTCAGATTCCGAGTCTTCAGTTGACTCACACTCCAGCCCGTTCGTCCTCCTCACCTGCACGGCATGAGAAGCAACGTCTTCAACTGCAGCAATGTGCGCATTGGGTTGATATTGTCCGTAGTGTCATGTAGCGTTGACTTGAGTTTCTTTCTGTTTGTCCAAGCTGAGCATTGCATGCTCCAGCTTGAGGGGGAGTGTTGGAGTATTCGTGTATGCGCCATATTGAGTTGTAGAAGGGTAAATGGATCCTGGAGAAGATCCATTTACCCCATCCAGTGTTTAGTCCCACATGGACCAGTGGTGGGACTTGGAGGCTCTGGAGAGGCTATATAAGGAGCCCCAGACCTCCTGTACTCATTGAGAAAAAGAAATGCATAGCATTCCCCTTTGAGGGCTTCTCCCGTGGTTTCATCCCGCTCCTCACGGAGTAGGGTTCCACGTAAAATCATGGTATCCCATGTTCTATCTTTCTTGTTTATGCTCTGTTTATCAATCGCTTCCGCATTCTTCATATTTTATAACATACACCTCTTGTGTTCGTTCATTGGCTTTTGTTCATGATGTTTCTCCAAGTCGTGACAAGCTCTCTCCCAAAACTGTCAAGTGTGTTTTTGTCAGCTACTCTCGTACCCAAAAGGGGTATCGATGCTTTGATCCATTAAAGGAAAATACTTTGCGAGTATTGTCATTACTTTCTTTGAGTCTATCATGTATTTTTCTCCTACAGGCGACAGACTAGCCCGTTTGACTCTGACGATGAGATCTGCATGCCTTCACCCCCTACTGTCGAACCACCACCTCCATCTACTCCTGCTTTACCATCACCACCTCCACCATTACCGTCGTCGCCGCCACTTCCTACACCTACTCCTACCTCTACACTTGCTCTTATAGCTCTACCTCACACTATGACTCAGTTTTTGCCACGTATTTTTACTTGCAGGTCTCCCTCAGCTACCACTGCTCACAGGCCTTGCCCATCATCTAGCACGCCTCAGGTATGTAATGAGCACATTGTTTCTACCGATGGCACTACTGCTTTGTCTGTGCAGCAGGATTCCATATAGGATGAGCAGGTGCCCTTGGCAGATGATCTGGATAAGTCGATTGCTTTGCGTAAAAAAAAACGTAGGTATGTTACTTATCCTCTTGCAGCCCAGTTTTCCTTAAGCAGACTATCAGAGGATTTCGGGAGGACTACCTCAGCACTATCAGTCGTGGAGATACCACGGACATATCAGGAAGCTCTTCAGGACAGACAGTGGAGATTAGGCATAAAGGAGGAGATGGTTATGTTACAGTCACGTGTTACGTAGAGTCTTGTTTCTGCTCCAGTTGGCGCATCTATTGTGGGGTAAAAATAGCTGTTTACTGTGAAACACCGTGCAGATGGCAGTGTGGATCGCTATAAGGCAAGACTTGTGGCACGAGGATTTACCCAGGTATTTAGAATGGGCTATCAAGATACTTTCTCTCCAGTTGCCAGACATTCCACTCTGTGCATTCTACTTTCTATTGTCGTGACATGAGATTGGCCCCTTTACTAGCTTGATGTGAAGAATGCCTTCCTCTATGGTGATCTATAGGAGGAGGTATACATGCAGCAGCCGCCTAAAATTGCTACTGAGGGGGAGTGTCAGAAGGTTTGCAGGCTTCACAAGGCTATCTATGATCTTAAGCAACGCCCAAGAGCATGATTTCAGAAGCTCTCAAACTTGATAGAGCAGTAGGGATTTGTACGATCGACTGCAGATCACTCTTTGTTTGTGCACAAGACTCAGAGAGGTACCATTGCCATTCTTTTTTACGTTCATGATATTATTGTTACAGGAAATGACAAGCAAGGTATTCAGAGTACCAAGGACTTTCTTAATCAGCATGTTGTTACCAAGGATCTTGGTAATTTACGGTACTTCCTTGGACTGGAGTTTGCCAGGAACCAGCGAAGTCTTGTGATGACCCAAAGGAAGTATGTTACAGATTTTCTGTCAGAGACAGGCATGGCAGATTGCAGACCTGTTACTACTCCTATTGAGCCAAGCATGAAGTTATATGATGATGACACTAATGAGGTCAACAACAGGAGGTACAGGGAGCTTATTGGCAAGCTACTATATGTGACTATTTCCAGGCCGAACATATCCTTTGTCATTAGCAAAGTGAGTCAGTTTATGGAGCAACCCAGACAGGCACATATAGATGTGGCCCATATGATTTTGAGGTATCTGAAAACTTCACCAGGTATGGGATTTCTGTTCAGCCGAGATACACCTCTTTCAATTACAGTATGTGCAGATGCATATTATGTTGGGTGTCCAAAGGATAGTAAGTCTACTTCAGGTTTTGCGATGTTCATAGGGAATTCCCTGGTTCTTGGAAGAGTAAGAAGCATACCGTAGTTGCCAGATCGAATGCTGAGTCAGAATACAGGGCCATGGCGCAGGCTAGCACGGAGATGATGTAGGCCATATCTGTTCTTACTGACCTGACTATAGAGGAGCCTCTTCCCATGCACCTCCAATGTGACAATTAGGTTGCTCTTTTCATTGGCAATAACCTAGCTTTTCATGACAAGACCAAACACATAAAGGCGGACTGTCACTACACTCGTGACATGATACAGAATGGTCTTATTGTCACTACTCACATCAGCTCTGGAGATCAAACAGCATATGTTTTTACTAAGACTATAGCCAGAGCGCCTTATCAGAAATGTTGTTCAAAGCTAAGCCTTTCGATATCTATGCTCCAGCTTGAGGGGGAGTGTTGGGATATTTCCTATTTTTTGTATTGTTTTCTTTTTATCTACTTATTTTTTCTTCATGTAATTTTCCCAATAGGTTCCTCTCCCATATAAGAGAACCCAAGGGGCTCTCAATAGTTCAAATCATTTTTTTCTTCTATAAAAATAAATTCAATATTTTCGACATCCTATAAAATGAATATCAACCCTCTTGCCAAAGGGCTCTATTTAAATAAGGGAGAAAGCACGTACACCTATTTGAATAAGCCTCGATTGTGCGGGATAGTTGGTGCCATTGAGATTTGAAAGATCAACAAGAGGTTATGTTGGAAGAATAGAATAGCATAACATTAAAAAGACCCTAGAGCTCTCTTATATAGGAGAAAAGACATAGGTAAATTACATCAGAGGCACATGAAAGAAATAGAAACAAGAAGTGGATACAAAGAGCTACAAATATCTCAATACTCCCCCTCAAATCGGAGCATATATGACTATCATGCTCAGCTTGGAATAACATCTCTGAAATGGACTTCTAGCAAGAACTTTGGTGAATATATCAGTCGTCTGACCTCTAGCAGAAACATGTGAGGTGGATATGAAACCCTTCTGGATCATATCTCTGGTATAGTGGCAATCCACCTCTATATGCTTGGTCCTTTCATGGAATGCAGGATTATTGGCAATAAAAAGAGTTGTTTGATTGTCGTATACAAGCTGCACGGGAAGAGGTACCTCAACTGCAAGATCAGTCAAAACCGATCTCACCCACATCATATATTTGCTCCCCTGAGCCATAGCCATGTACTCATACTCTTCATTGGAGCTAGCAACCATTGTCTGCTTCTTGCATTTCCATGACACGAGTGAGCTCCCAGTAAAAATAGCAAAGCCAGAAGTAGACTTCCTGTCTCTAGGGCATCCTGCATAATCTGCATATATACAAGTTGTCACCTCAAGAGATGTACCCATGCTAGATAAAAGACCAGAAACTAGTGAAGACTTCAAATATCTCAAAATCATATAGATAGCATCCATATGAACCTTCCCGAGCTGCTCCATGAACTGGCTCACCATGCTTACAACAAAGGATATGTTTGGTCTGGTGATAGTAGCGTAGAGAAGCTTGCTAACAAGCTCCTTGTATCTCGTCTTGTCTACATCCTCAGTGCCTTCATCATATAATCTCATGCTCGAATCCATAGGGGTAGTAGCAAGCTTGCACCGTGTCATCCCTGTCTCAAGTAGAAGATCAGTCACAAACTTCCTCTAGTCATCACAAGACCATGATGGTTCCTGACGATCTCTAATTCAAGGAAGTAACGAAGACTACCAAGATCCTCAGTCACAAGTTACTGACCTACGAACTCCTTGGCAGCCTGAATGCTCTGCTCATCATCATCCGTGACAATAATATCATCAACATAAATCAGAATAGCAAATGTACCTCTCTGTGTCCTCTGGACAAACAGCGAATGATCTGCAATGGACCACGCAAACCCACGGTTCTCTATCAACTCTGGTAGCTTCCGGTACCAAGCTCTCGGACTCTACTTCATGTCGTAAATCGCTTTGTGGAGGCTATATACCTTCTGAGACTACCTCTCAACAGCAAATCCTGGTGGTTGTTGCATATATACGCCCACTTCTAGATCTCCATATGAAAACGCATTCTTCACATCAAGTTGGTAAAGAGACCAATTTTGAAACACGACAACTGATAGAAGAATGCGCAATGTCGAATGTCTGGCCACCGGTGAAAAGATATCCTGATAGTCCACCCCATAAGTCTAGGTAAACCCTCGTGCTACAAGCATTGCCTTGTAACGATCCACATTGCCATATGTCTTATGCTTCGCTATAAAGATCCATTTGCACCCTACAATAAAGATACCTAAAGAAGCAGAAACAACACTCCAGGTACCACGAGACTACAAAGCGGCCATCTCCTCCTCCATGACAAGACACCATCTACTATCTATATGGCCTCCTGGTATGTGTGTGGTATAGTGACAGACGAGAGTCCCATGACACAGTTACGACGTGGCTTCCTCAAGGCAATAGGTACATCAAGATCATCGTCCTCTCTATTCTCTGTTATCACATCCTCATGTCTAGTATCTTGTGGTACAAGCATATCACCAGTGCCATCAGTAGAAACACTCTGTTCATTACATATAAGAGGCGTGATGGATGACGAGGAAGGCGCATGAGCAGAGGGACGAGTAGAGCACATGCGTATGTAAAAATGTGGTAGGAACTATGCCAGAGTAGACGGAGGCGGAGGTGGTGGAGTTGGTGGTAAAGATGACTATAACTCAACATGAGGTGGTATTGGTGGAGATAATGGAGGTGATGGAACAAAAACATCCTCTCCAGAGTCGGACTTAAACAATGTGTCACACATAGGAGAAAAATACATAATAAACTCAAAAATGTGACATCAGCACTCATATAATATTTTCTCGCCACATGGTCAAAACATCTATATATCCTTTTTGGGTACGAGAATAGCCAACGAACACACATTTGACAGCTCTTGGAGAGAGCTTGTCACGAATAGGAATAAAATTGTGGGCAAAGGCTACAGATCCAAAAACCCTGCGAGTAAGGGAGAATAGGTCCTTCTCGAGAAACGCAATCAAGAAAGGAAGCTTTTCTCCAAGGACCGCTGAAGGCATGCGATTCACTAAGTAACAAGTAATGAGAACCGCATCACCCCAGAAAGAATGATGAGCTCGACTCTGAATCAAAAGAGTCCTCGTGACATCAAAAAGATGATGGTGTTTGTGTTAAGCAATACCATTCTACTACGAAGTGTAAGCACAAGAAGTCTGATCACCATCTGCCCTGGCATTACTATATGGGGTTGAGATAACTCCCTGGATCTTTCGCATGGTGCTTTACGCATCAGGTTGGGCGGGCTGCCTTCTCTGCTGAGATTGTGTTTATGAATAAAGAAGGAGGGTACCGGTGGTGAGGTGGAGCGCGAGTGGAGCCTGCAGGGTACCGAGGAACTAATTATCAGAAAAGCACTTCTGGTGCGAGAATTTGACCCAACGAGTAAAATCTCCCTGTGCTTCGGGACCCCATAGTAGCAATGAGAAAGTCAGACAGCTATAATGTGGAAAACTCCAAGGTATTGTCAGTGCGAATAAACTTCAAATTAACGGAAAAATATTCTTAATTTCAATAAGAAATGATTTAATGACTGGACCAACTTCGGACTTATTCTTTAACAAGAAAACCCAAGATAATCTAGAAAAATCATCCACAACAACCATATAGAATCGATGTCCTTGATGATCGGGAACACGATTAGGACCCCATATATCAAAATGAAACAACTCAAATGACTGACTACTGTGATGACTCTGGCGACTCGGAAAAGAAGACCGATGGTGCTTCCCAAGCTGACATGCCTCACACCCCAAGGTGGTGTGAGTAGAGATCTGAGGGAAAACATGACACAGCTTCTACAGAAGGTGTCCAAAGCGAAGATGCCACATGTAAGGAGAAACTGATCCAAAAGGAATGATAACAACACCAGCACATGGAGGTTAGACCAGTCTGTAAAGTCTTCTCTGCTCATGAATCACGATCACATCCAGTCACCCCATCTGTAAAGCGACAGTTGTGTGGGACATTTGGCGGGCTCGTAATGATGTTCTTTTTTCTGGCCACCATTTTTATTGTGAGAGTGTTAATGCCCATTACAAGCGCCTCCTTGAGTCTTAGCTAATGAAATTTGTAATCTGTTTTTTGTTTTACTACTTTTTAATAATATTGGGGTGGGCACCTTAGTGTGATTCCCCTCTCTTTCGGTCTAAAAAAATTAGTGAGGTGGAATTAGCTTAAATAGTAAGGCATAGATGAGTTTAAATTACAAAAAAGCATGCATCACCAAAGAAACATAAAAATGTAAAAGTTGTTATTGAAAGTTATCTTATTACAAGGTCGATGAAACAATGATCATAGACAATAAATAGCATCCTCGATAAGAAGATGAACCAAGGGATTGGTCAAAAAGTGCTAAAGAAGGGTTGAGGAAAAGGTCAATAGGATCAAAGCTCAATGACATGGAAATTGATTGTCATAAGCAATTCACCACAACACCAACGAAATTTGTGTTAGATGATTGGATTTGACACATACAAAAAATTAAAATCATTATTTAACAAGGTGTCCTCAACGAAATGGGTCTACCCCAACTAATTGAGGAAGAGATTGATGTTATCAATTGCTATAACAAAATGGAGCATGGAATAGAATAAGGGGAGAAATAGAGTCGTTGTTCTTCCCTCCCTTTCCGCAGGTGATCTCCATGCATAGATTTTATCCAAATTCAATGAGATGTGGAAGGGAGTCGTCTCTTGTCAATTACACAGTGCATAACTAAAAGTAAGAAGAATAATTTATGAGTAATCTCACAATATTATTTAAAGTACATTACTCGAAGGATCAAAATTTGGGGCATATGTATGAATAAGAGTGTTGATAGGAAAATTCATGACATTTCCATATTCAGCATATCCATGCTTTATAACTTTGTTAGCTATGTTATATTTTTCATTAAAATGAAAACTACGGCTTCAATAAAAAGTATCCAACATGTTTCCATCATGTATTTTGGGGTGGGCTTTATCTTGGATGCATGAACTTTTCTATATGAAAAAAAAAATGCTTCCCTCATGCATAAGCACATTCGTTGACACAAGATTAATTGAAAAACCTGATCGTTACTGCTTCCATATGCCAGGTCCCAAAAAGCTATGATTTTTAGGACATTTTCAAAATATAGCCCGTATTTAAGAACTTTTATGCAATGTACTATGTTATTTACCGTGACAGATCAAAATAGGATGGCATGAACTTATAATACACGGGGCAGCTGAAAAAGGAAACAACTTCATTAAAAAGGTCAAACTACTGATATACTGACGAAATTTATAAGTAACAACAAACTGCCTAGTTTACAAAGCAGACTAGGACTATCCCGCGGATAGATTATTTACTTCACGGACTGGCAAGAAAGGTTGCAGCCAGTAGCAAGGCCTTATATGTCGGTTTCGGTCACCATTTCGGTACCCGACCAAAACAGAATTTCGATGGAATTTCAGCGACCGAAATTTCGGTCATTTCTGTCATTTTTTGTACTAGGACCCCATATTTCGGTCATTTCGGTCGAATTTCGATTTCGATTGGATATCGATATTCGACAGAAATTCGACTGAATTTCGCTGAAACTTGAGGCCATGGCGAGTAGGGAAGTCTTCAGCTGGAAAATGTCGCAAGGTTGAATACTACTTAATACAAGGAGTCAGGTGATTGACCTCAGAAACTACTAATATATTGAAGAAATTTATAACAACAAGCTACCTGCCTACGGTAGTTTCTCCCTCTACTCTTCTTGTAATAAATCAGTAACACGCACTTAAATATCATTGCCGCCTGGCGGACCATTGTATCTGGACAAGAACCAATAATTGTTATTAATTGCATTGACACACAAAATTATATTCAATTAAACTATAATACCAAGCAATATAAGCATAAAAAGGTGCATCTCGGCATATTCACTAACTTCTCATATACATGCAGACAATATCAATTTACCATATGAAAATCAAGTTATCAAAAGACAGGAAAAAGGAGCAAAAATTTTGAACTATCAGCGATCGTATCTCATGATTAAAGTTGAGGCACAAATAGCTCTCCAGTACTGCTACGTCAAATCATATATCAATGATTTCTCTAAAGTGACCTTATCTCAGACTAAAAATAGTGATAATAACAGCTGAACATTAGTCCCACAAGGTCAAATTAAAGAGTAAATCCTAAGATCAATTCATTCTGACAAGTTCCCAACTTTTGGATTCATCATACATATATGTTTATTTATAACTTTTACCCATGTTATTTATGGCCAGCTCATTCATGTTTATTCCATCATTTTACAGGAAACCCATTCCCTCAGCCCAGATGCCAAAACATTCACATAGACAAAAACATTAACTCTACATCTTCTTTAATTAGGGTTCAGACATGATTGCCCAAATGCATTGATTTCATACAAGCATATTGTTCCATCCAGTCATCCTCAACTACTATACAATATTTTCCGAATTACATTTATAACAAAATTATGTCATTTACAATTGTTAATGGCAGTCATGGTTATGGTCAAGGAACGTTGGAAAGGATTTCTCTTAATTTTATAGTAGTCTATGGCATTTTATAACAAATATTTTCTACAAGAGAAGAGAGAAGCACATGATCACATTTAAGAATGGTTTTTTTAAGGATACAAGTTGACTAATATGGTTGAAGGAGGAGTGACTTGTAAGGATTGCAAGGTCATTCCCAGTGAGGTTTAACTACCGCCATCTAATATCTATTAGTTTTAATGGGTAATTAAGAAGTTATAGAATAAACATTTAGTATGTGGGGAGGCAAGAACAAAATGTTTGAATCTGAACAAGGAGAAAGATAGAGTCGAGGAGTAGATGATCCAAAAATCTACCTAGAATATGGTGGGGAAATGCTGATGAGATGTGACTCATGTGAGAATATATGACAAGTTGAGTTCTAAAAGTTTCTTAATAAGCTTTAGCCTTTTAGGTGTGTCCAAGGGATGTGCCTCAGAACATAACGAACCTTGGTGGTAGAGTAATGAAATATAAAAGAAACTTGATTTAAAAGAAGAGTTTTAAAGCTTTCTCTTCAAATAGAACAGACAAAAAATTATAATATTAAACGTTAAAGAAATAAGCAAAGAAGATAGACAGTGAAAAGGCAAAAATATAGGAGCATATATATGTAAGCTTAATTTAAAGGAAGGTGAAAGGGAGGTATTAAAGATAGACAAGGCTGGGAAAGTGGTTAACGAAACATCTTACCCAAGTTAAGTGCAAGGATGAGAATGGAAGTTTGTAGGTGGCTATAACAGCCATACCATAAAATGGAATAACCGCTTTGATTTTAGGGAACTAACAACCCTGGAGCCTAATCAAATATTATTTATTATTGGAAAATACAAAGGATGGGATAAAGGACTCAATGACAATGAAATGTAGGTACACAGTGTGACTAGATGACATTCGTGCATTTTGAAAAGCCAGAGGATGACTGTGTGTTGAGTCATCACAGATGTCATTGATAGTCTTACGGAACAAACAGGTATAGAAAGAAAACCCATATTGCTTTCCATCATTACATACACAACCAAGACTAATAAAGTTCCTTAGCATTATGAATGACAATCCCCATAGAGCATCCCTCATGCTAGCGAGTAATTGAATTCCTCTACAACCACGTAAAACCTAATATTACTCAAAGCTCGAAACATTCTCCCAACAAAAGTCCCTCATTCCACCTTTTTCTGTTTCGTAATGGAATCATGTCAAGGAATTATTGGTCATGGTATTTAATTGAGAGAACAAAATGCGAGTATAGCATTACAAGATATATATTTTGAGAGAGAAAGTTGTGCTATAGTGTTACAGTATATACTCAATATCAAACCAAAATACAAGTATAATGGATATCAAATCTATGGAGAAAGAGTTGGACTAATCTAACTTCGCTCTTAATATCTGAGATAGCTTGCTTCAAGCATGATATCTTTTGACGAGAGTCATGCAGACACGGGATAAGCATACCGATTCCCCCATCCAAGTGGCGTCATGAGGATAGCCTGACTGGACTCGACATCCTCTATATTGAAGCATGCAATGCAATCAAGATAAAGACAGCACACAAGGTGAAAATGCAAATCTCATATCATCTGTCATCTGAATACAGCGTTGTTTGTAGATACTATAAAATAATATTCTGTCGCTTATTTAGCTCGGGTGCAGATTCAACCTAACAGCAGCCTTCACACAACCAGTCTCTTTATATGAGCCAAAAAAAGTACAAAAAGATTGTAAAAATTACCATACCATTGACCATAATAATGAAGATGGCATGCCAGAACGGTGGTATTTCTTTTGGAGGAATCATAATCAGCGGGAGGAAAAGCTCATTCTTTCTATACCACAAATAAAACCCAACTACATGCCATGTAAAAACCAGCATGAATCCTACAAGAACGGATATTTTTCTCTCTCCCTGGAAGAACAAAAAAATTCTTAGACATTTAGCAACTTAAATTATGAGTGATACAAAAGGAAAAATGCATGTGGAGGCACCGAAACCCAAGTGCATGATACTCTGAGTATTCCATTGTTTGTAAAAGATATAGAAGTGAAAGAATAACAGAATCAAAGACTATATCTGATGGTTTTTCGAACATCATTAGATAAACAACAATCCATCTTTCATTTAAAGAAAAGCCAGTACTTGCGCTAATAAAAGCATCTTCACCATGGAGCTTTTTATTGTAATTATTTATATGTATCTAGCCCAGATCATAATTTTAACGAGTGTGGAGGTCAAACTTCCTTTCGTGGATCTGCGGCTCGTAGATTTGATCTTAAAATTGCTTCTTTGAGGCGCCTCCTGGCAGCCTACAAAAGGGATTCGTGTTTGGCTCGTGATGCGGCAAGGTCGGCGGCGGAGGAGGTCATTGCTCGTTTGGACCGAACGGAAAATAATAGGGACTTGATGTCGGAGGAGCTTGTGGAGCGGGCTGATGCGCAGGAGGTGGTCAAAGCGGAGGATAAGAGAAGAAACATGGAGTGGCGGCAGCGCTCGCGCTTGAGGTGGCTCAAGAAGGTTGACGCCAATACGGCCTTCTTTCACCGGGTGGCTAGTGGACGAAGGCATCTCAATTCTATCCATTCTCTAGCGGTAAATGGCTCCATCGTTACAGGGGACAACGAGGTGGGGGAGATCTTGGCTGATCATTTCAAGTCTGTCTTTGGGTGCCGCGCGCAACGGAGGTGGCGATGGGAGGGACGTGGTGCTCCTTCCATATCGCAAATGGATGCTGTGGCTTTGGTTAGGCCGTTCTCACTGGCGGAATTAAAGGAGGCTGTTTGGGACCTAAACGCGGATGGCTCGCCAGGCCCTGATGGGTTCCCCATTGCTTTCTACCGTGATTTTTGGGATGTGGTGGGCGCTGACGTCTTGGAGGTCGCTCATGAATTCTGTGGCGGGAACAGTGGGTTTGATAAACTTAATAGGGCCCTTATTGTGTTGATCCCTAAGTCTGCTGCGGCCATTCGCGTGGAGGACTTTAGGCCTATCTCTGTCTCGAATGGGGTCTACCTTATCATCGCCAAGGTCTTGGCGAGGAGGCTTGCTCCTCTCCTACCGGCGTTGATCTCTCCAATCCAGGCTTCTTTTATCAGGGGTCGGCAGATATCCGATTGTTTCGCGGTGGCTTCCGAGATGGTCGCGGCTTGGAAGAAGACCAATAAGTTGGGAGTTCTGTGGAAGATTGATTTCGCAAAGGCTTATGACTCTCTTGATTGGCGCTTCCTGTGGTCCGTTCTGAGGCGGAGAGGCTTCCCGGAGGCTTGGATCTCGTGGGTGCGGAGGTGCATGACGACGGTCTCCCTTTCGGTCTTGCTCAATGGCCGGCCGGTTGGGGGTTCCTTCCAACCTAGGAGGGGGGTGCGGCAGGGGTGTCCGCTCGCTCCCCTTCTCTTTGTGATGGCGGCCGATGTTTTGGCTCGGATGATTGACAACGTCAGCAGTGCGGGCCTGACTAGGGGTTGCTCTGTTGGGCCTTTCCAGGTACCCTTACTTCAGTTTGCGGACGATACCCTTTGCTTCATCGAGGGAGGCCTTGACGAGGTTTCCGGTATGGCTTTCACTCTTGAGCTTTTCAGCGAGCTCTCGGGCCTCGTGATTAATGGGGCTAAATCCAAGGTAATCCCATTCGGGATGTCGCAGGCGGAGGCGGTGGCGTGTGGCCGGGTGCTGGGGTCTACTCCTTGTGGCCTCCCCATCGATTACCTGGGCTTGCCCTTGACTGTGGGTCGCAGTAGGATCCGTGATTGAAGGCCGGTGGTGGAGAAGGTGGAAGCTCGCCTAGCGGGGTGGCGAGCGGCTCTTCTGTCGAGAGGGGGGCGATTGATCCTCCTGAAAGCTGTGCTCCCCTCCATTCATTTATATTTCCTCTCGGTTCGCCGTTTGTCTAAGGGGGTTCGGAAGCGCTAGGAACGTTGTATGTGGGGCTTCTTGTGGGGGAAGAAGGGGGAGGGGGGAGGGGGGTGCCATTGGTGGCGTGGGAGGATGTCTCGCAGCCAAAACGGGAGGGTGGGCTAGGGGTGCGGCGCTTGGATGCTGTTAACGACGCGCTACTGTTGAAGTGGGCTGCTAGGTTGTGGGGGCCTAAGGACAATTTCATGATCAACATCTTACGGGAGCTTTTGGGGGAGGTGTTGGTGGCCGCTCCTCAGTGTGATGCCCACGGCCAACTCTCTCCTTTCTTGCGCGAGGTGGTGGCCGTTTTTACTCGCAATCTCTTGCTTTCCAAACCTGTGCTGGGCTTGGGTGATTCCTTTAGGTTTTGGACCGATGATTGGTCGGGGAAGGGTATTCTGAAGGATTGCTTTCCTCGCTTGTTTGCTTTGATGGATGAGAAGGATGCTTCTGTGGCTTCGTATTGGGTGGACGGCTGTTGGAGTCCTCGTTTTGTTGCAAACTTCTCGAATCAGCGGGTGGAAGACTTTCTCTCGCTCTTGGGCTTGCTTGCTGACGTGCCTCAGCCTGGCGTTGGCCGTGATCACTGGTCTTGGAAGATTGGTACTTTTTCCACGAGGAAAGCTTATCTTGCGCTTACGGCTGATTCTATGGTCGGGGACATTCCTCTTGTTCGTGATTGCAGCTTCTTGTGGTCCTTAAACCTTCCTGAGCGCATTGGCTTCTTCCTTTGGATCTTGCGCAGGGGGAGGTTGCCAACGCGTGACCGCTGCGCGCGTTTCATTCCAAACGTGGTTCCTAATTGCGGGCTGTGTGACGCGGAGCGAGAAACCATCGACCATCTTTTCTTCAATTGCAGATTGGTTCGTGATCTATGGGACGATCTCGCTTGGGTTAACTCCGACAGTGTGATCGGCCTCTGCAGTAGCTTGTTGAACTTCAGGGGCAGGGATAGAAAAGTTTTGTTGGCACCGATTGCGAGACTGTGGGCCATTTGGCTGGGGAGGAATGAAGCCGTCTTCAAGGGCCAACGCTTTTACAGGGAAAATATTATTATAAGTGCTACGCGACTCTTGGCAGATTGGTGTACTACCTAGGTGGTGTCTGGTTCTTTTGTTTTGACCTTGGGCCGTTAGCAGTGCGCTAACAAGCTCGGAGCTTGGATGTTGTTTCCCTTCTTCTTTCTGTGCTCCTTCCTTTTCGTTTTCTTTTTAATAAATTGGGGTGAACTCTGCTGAGAGTCTCCCCCTTTTTTAGGAGTCAAAAAAAAGTGTTGAAATATAAAGCAACAATAAGCTCTACTATCAGAAAGGAGTTGAAACATATAGAAGTAATATGCGAAGAACAGGCAACAAAAATACCAAGAAGTTTACTGGCTAGAATGGTCGAAATGACCCCTACTTCACAGGAGAAGCAAAATACTAGAATTGTTTCTTCATTAATTCTTCTCAATAAAACCAGGAGCAGGTGGTTCCATAGGACTGAATACATGATCGCATACCATATAGAGACTCCATCAGTGTCTGAAAGCAACTACGTCAATCTCATGCCATGCAGGTGAGGAGAACATTGGGCTGGAGTTTGAGTCAAACTTAATCTCATCGTCGGAGAGCATTTGCTCTAGACTGCGCCCGTCAAAATCATTGCAACTGAAATGAGTCTACACTTGGAGAACTCTAGCCCACCACAATAATGTGGACAACTGTTGTATCTCTTAAAGGGCCGAACTGAAAAGGTCGAGAAGACAATCTCGTCAGAGTCCACGGTCGTTGGAGAATGGAGTCTGAAGAAGTCTCCTCATCGGAGAACCGGGTCTCTCCCATACCGGTTCAAAGAATCGTATCTCTACTCTGGAGTCCCTATTAAACCACATGAAAACCTTAGTACACATGGCAAAGGGAATGGGGGTTTCCTCTTAGCACGATGGGCGTTTCCTCTTAGCACTGTTGCTAGCAGATCGGGGAGGAGCGTGCGAAGGTCTTTGTGTTGCTGGAGACTCTAGAGGAAGAGAGGAGATCTCGCCTACGCCTTGAGGAGTCTTGCACCAACGCTGCTGGGGAAGCCGCTTGGACGAGGACCTGTCTGCGGGGAGCTGCCTTGCAAGGAACCTACGGGCGATGGGGAGCGGCATCGATGCTGCCAGAGCTCTAAGGTCGCGAGGGAGAAGCAGCATTCGCCACCCCTGCTCGCTGGAAATTGAAGAAAGCACGATCGCGCTACCGCTTGGGATAGGGCGACGCAGCCTGGAGCATCACCACGTTATGCATCCGATCGGAGGTCCATCGCTATCATCGGGGCTAGATCGTCGGTTCTCATGTTGCCGCCTAGGGTTCCCCATCGGGAAATCTTTTGGAGTTGTCTGGGGCAGGTGTTGCGCTTCCGCAGTCGCCTGGGATGATGGTGGCGTAGCGTCACCACCGCACATCCTATGTTGGAAGCAGCATTGTCTGGAGTCGTACGAGGGAGGAGCCCGAAGTGTTTCCCCTTGGTCATATGAGGCTGGAGGCGGAGCTCGATGTCATCTCTCTCCTTCGTAATCCTTTGAGATGGTCGCATGGACTGGAGAAGCGTGAGTAGGGGTTGCGCGATGAGGTTGTTACACGACATGTGCCACATATTCTGCATAGTTGCAAACAATGGAGAACTTCTGCACATGTGCAAAATAGTGTCGTTTAGGGTTTAGGGTTTCACAAAACCCTAAATATATTTTCGAACCTGATCTTCAGAACTTTCAACAGTGCCGTTTAGGGTTCAAGAAAACCTTAGAACTCTCCTTGATCTTGAAGGAATCATATATATGAAAAATAATAACAATCTTCAAGAAGGATTCTTCAAAAATAAAGAACCGAATCTCGAACAAATCATGAAACTAAAAAACATCGAGAATCGAACCCACTCTAATACCATGTTATAAAATAAACATGGCCCTGGTATCATGTTAGAAAATATAATGTGAAAACGTATCAGAGAAATAAAGAATAAAACTTTACGAACACCGGGATTTTAACGCGGAACCCAACTCCCTAAGAAGCGAGATGAAACCACGGGAGAACGCCTCAAAGGATGATTTATGTATTACACTTTCTCATCTGATACAGGAGATCTGGGGCTTCTTATATAGCAGCCACAGAGCCTCCAAGTCCTACACTGGTATATGTGGGACTAACTCATGAATGTGGTAAATAGATCTTGGAAGGATACCCACCTTACATGATAAATGACGCATACTCTAACAAGCATCATTCACACTTTCTAGAGTTAAGCAACTATTATATGTGTAACTTGAAAAGTAAACTACTATATATAATGTAACATTAATAATGTAGAAGGAAAAGTCGAAGTATATTATATTAAATGTATGTGTAATTTTATAATATGTATTTTTATTTTTGGAGGCAAGTTCCTAATTAGTATTCTCGGAAAACATAATTCCATGGATATGGTAACATATATTTTAATTCCCTAGATAATGTAATTATATCGCATTTTCAAAATGCGCTATCAATGTTACATTTTGTAAATGCGTTATATATACCATTTTTTGTAAGCTCTAAATGTCCAATGAATAACACATTTATGAAATGCGTTATCAAAAGCGTACAACTGTGATAACACATTTCATAAATGGGACATATAATCTCCATTTCCTACGAAGTCCTGGCATATTTATAAATAACATTATTGATGCATTTTTTAATTGCATTATAGATAGCGCATTTTGAAGACACGATATTACTACACTATCCAAGGAATTAAAATATATGTTACCATATCTGTGGAATTATGTTTTTCAGGAACACTAGTTAGGAACTTGCCCCTTATTTTTGTGGGTTGGGCTTAGCTTTGTAGTACATTCCACAGCATGCTCGTGTAATGAGTAAACCAACGAGCGAGCCAAGTCGAGCCAACCCATTCATCACATTTCTTAGCCCAAGCCCGACCCATGAGCAGGTCGAGCAGGATAGGCGAGCAGGCCCTCACCCCACTAGTCAGGTACATTTATTAACATGGCTATGGAAATCATGCATTTTCACCATCAAGTCTTTTTTTGACTTTCTTCCTTGAATATTTCTTGTAATGATTCCACTAATTACTCAAGTTGTAAACATAAACTATGGGCATTTCTCAGAGTTACAACAACAACAAAGCCTTTTCCCACATTAAGTAGGGCCGGCTACATGGATTCTTTGCCTCCATTCAGATCTATCTTGGGTCATTCTCGAGCTTAGATCCAAAAAACTAAGATCTTTGTGTATAGTTTCATTCCAACACTTCTTGGGCCTTCCTCGCCCTCTCTTAGCCAGCTCAACATCCCAAAACTTGCATCTCCTAATTGGTGCATCGGTCGATCTCCTTTGCAAATGGACAAACCACCTTAAGCGGTTTTCTCGCATCTTATCCCCGATCAAAGCTATACCAACTTTCCTTCTGATTGCATCATTATGAATCCGATCTTTATGTATGTGTGTTCATACATCTACCATAGCATTCTCGTTTTTTAATGACATTCTCTGCCCATGTCTATGGTTTACATGCCAATATTCAGATCCATAGGGCATAGCAGGTCTCACGACTGCTTTGTAAAATTTTCCTTTGATTTTCAAAGAAATTTTCTCGTCACAAAGAACAATAGAGGTTCCTCTCCATTGTAGCCAGTCTATATTTATTATATTAGTAACATCTCCATCAATTTTCCCATCATGTTGCAAAATAGATCCCAAGTATATAAAGAATCTCTCTTCTAAATGTTTCCATACACGATATGCTCCATAATCTTCCTAAGCTTTTTGGTTTTCTTTCTCTCATATTATGTAGGATCGTCAAATCACAAGAATGATTTGGATACCAAGCTCTACTACCACTTGATGTAAAATGGATTTGAGAATGAGGAGAAAAGAGGTAAATGACAAGATTTGCATCATGAATTCAATGATATGGCAGTAGTGCAGTATGTCTACCTCCCAAAAGACCAGGGTTCAAATCCCTCCTTGTGGGGGTGGCATTAGGTAACCGATAGCCAGCGTAAAAAATAGCCGGATCTTTCAACACAGATTTCAGCAAGAATCCATGCAGCCGATACTACTTAAGTAAGAAAAGGCTTTGTCATTTTATACATATATACACGTGTGTGTTTGTGTTTGCACGAGTATTTTTTAGATACATATACATGTGTTAGGTATGTATACATGTGTATGTATGCATGTGTTGTGGTATAGGTGCATGTCTGTGTGCATGCACATGTACATGCATTTTTTGTGCCTCTATGCATGTGTGCATGTGTCTGCAACCTAAATTGCAATGCATGTATATGTGTTAGGTATGCATGTATATGTATACATGTACACGTATACAAATATATAAATGTATATGCGTAGATATAATATATATATATATCACTTAAATTGCAATCCATGATCAACCCAATATGTATATATGCATGTATATGTTTACATAGATAAATGTGTATATGAAGATGTATGTGCTAACATGTGTGTATGTATATGTATACATACACACTTATATATGTGTATGCGCACATGTATGTATATAAAATCATCTTGGCTTATGGAGGAGCAAGGAGACGGATTGATCATACCAATTAAGAGGAAGGGATGAAGGTTATTTGGGCTAACACAGAGCAAACAATACTCCATGTCTAGAATAGTTCTCGAGTTTCTTCAACCTGCAATTCTTGGAGAGTGGTTGGCACCAATGTGATGCGGATGGTTGTTGAAATCCTTGTACGGACCATCAGGTTTGAGAGGTTGAATAGGTCCATACTTTTCATATTGCCAACGCAAGACACACTCGAGTGAACGAAGAACCACAAGCCAATCACACTCTCCAACTTTGTGTATCCTACTATTGCCTCTTCAAGAGGGTTATGGGTGAATTGGAGAACAATGTCCAAATATCTTCACCTCAAGCAAGTATATGTTGAATAACTTTATTTTATTTTATTTTATAGAAAAAGTAAGCGGGTGGTGTCCCACTTTGGGACCCACCTCAAAAGGTATGTTGGATAACTTTATGGTGGCATGACACAAGAGAAGATCTGCAACTAGTAGGGTGAAGGGATTCGTGTAAAAGTAGGGTAATACTAAGGCCTTTAGAGGAAAAGGGGATTTCTGACTATCTGGTTATCTTGGATGAAGCTATGTGTCACAACCATTATTCTCATATGTATTATAGGCTCTTGCATAGGCACCTGAGTGAGACAAGGTTGAAGGCCCCAGTTCCTCACCTTGCCTCAAGCATAAGCCAACATAGGCACCTGAGTGGGGCAAGCCCCAGTTCCTCGCCTTGCCTCAAGCATGAGCCGGCATGTGCTTAGTCCGATACATGATGCGCTTAAGGCAAGCGTCTGAAGCAAAAATGAGGCTTTTCATTCACTTTTTTGCATTTTAATCCAATTTAAGTTATTATGTTAAATATATGCTAGTTTTAAACATATACACAAATATATGCATATACATACAAACACATACCCCTTTTATTAAAAAATTGAATGCATATATGCACATAATGACATAAATTTTAAGCACGCTTACATTACATACATGATTATTAGCTTTAAGTATTATCTATGAGTACATTTATATATACATACCAAAGTATTACACATAGAAATGTATAGATAGACATGCATATAAACACCTATATTATCAACCCTTGGATGCTCGTCTCATAGTGAACTCCATGAAATGACATCCAAGGGTCACCCTAAACCTCATTTGTCCTTACAGCCTCCACACCCTTCGCTACTCAGTTATCAATGTTCTTTATGCTCGTCTCTAAGGCTGCCAAATGGAGAATCTAGGTGTCCACATTCTCTTATATTGGCCTAACCTCTCGAGATATATGTAACCATTGATTCTCCTATTTCAAGTCCTACTTGACAACCCCGCATTGCTCCTCCCTCCTTTCGACATTCTACGTGACAAGGTTCGCATATTCTCCACCCTATCAAGCTGCTCCATCACCTGCAATGCTTCCTTCCTTCCCTCCCCAAGTCTCCCTAATGTTTTCCAACAACTCAATCATAAAATACTTGAGAACAAGAATTTAGACGCTGACATCCTTGTAATTATATAAACCCCCTAGTGATTCTCTATGAACTAATGAAAATCCAGATTGAGCAACCAATCTATACACAAATTCAAAATGTTGTATGCAGCCTTGCATCATGTCGTCATAGAAGAACAAACCAGCAATCTATGGTCCAAGAATGGTATAAACCTCGTCGAGATTAAGGAGAACTAGAAGGCATCCATGAAATGCGACCATGAACCTCAAAATCCTCGACCTAAAGGAGCTCCTCCACGTAAACATGAGCCCTTATAATGGAAAGTTTGCAAGACATGGCTCATTAATCACGTGCAAACTCCTGTCACATCAACCCTAGTTTATTCACCCTCTGGTATATCTCTCGCACTAAGAGTCGCGTTAAAATCCCCCCTCTCCAAAAGCATTATGCACATTTGCCTCATCCATTGCCTTATGTAGGTTAACCTAAATCCACCCCCCTCCACTCATCAGTAGGGTCATTACCGCCAACCAGACAAAAATCAAGATCGTTTATCTTCCTCCTCAGCTAAGCTACTACCATGGTACCACCAATTGATTGGTTCCCCTTCTCGAAACAGACCGCCTCTAGAAAATTATATCTCTGATCCGATAATTAACCTCCATACCTTCCGACATCCTTTTAACCAAGAAACTACCTAGCTCGATCCCCCACAATTTACCCTCGCAATCACACATTGCATGACTCCAGTTGCACCTCCTGTTGGAGAATAACATCAACCGCCCACTTCTTACACCATCTTCCCAACAACCTATGCGGTTATGCCTCTCATCCCCCCTCATGTCCATCACATTCCATGACAGACCCCACATTGGAAATTCGTCTTCCATCCCATTAATTAACATCCATACCTCATCGATGTCCTTTTCACCAAAAAGCCACCCAAGTCAATCCCCCATTGTAATGTGTCGAGCATTGACTCGAACCGTCATATAGAAGATAATTAACATGCACAACTTGTTAGGCTAAGGCCCAAGAAGTCCAAGTTGTTTAATAATACTCCCCACTACTTATAACTCACTATCACACTTTGTAATTACTAGATGTGGGATTAAATTTAGGATGTTGCAATCTCCAAACTTATATGTGTAATGTCATCGTTGCAATATGGCATCACTTAATCCTAATAATAATGGTAGTCGTACGCTCTAAGATAGCCCTTTCCTCATATCTCTTAGTAGGGGTGGTTGCACCTCTTCGGTAGCATTTTAGATGAAACAAGACTCCGATACCATTCGTAGCATCTTGGGCCTATGTTATAGGGGATAACTTGTCCACATAACATGTTGGGCATGGGCCCAATTGGATCCCTTGATCACACCTCAACATGCTTAAACCCACGTTGTTTAGTAGTAATCCCCACTACTAGTAACCTATTATCACACTTTGTAATTATTAGATGTGAAACTACGTTACAATCCCTCTCACTAGTATGTGCAACGTCCTCGTTGCGATGAAACCCATCACTATTCCCAATAATAACGGAGATTGCATGCTCTGCGAAGCCCTCCCCTCATATATGTTTGATAGGGGTGGCTCCACATCTTACATAGTTTTTTCCACGAGTGGAGGTAACCTGCATTGATACCATTTGCAATGCCCTAAGTTGTAGTTTGAGCCTTTATGGAAGATAACTAACCTTCACAACTTGTTGGGTTTCAGGCTCAAGTAAGCAATACTAATCACAACCCAAAATGATTAAGCTCTAGTTGTTTAATAGTTGTCCTACTTATTACTTGATATCACCACGATCCCTATAAGCTTTACCAATTACTCGTGAGTCCCTAAATACTTAATATCTATCCCATAACCCCAGCAAACATTGTTTGCTCTGTCTTACACCACAACCCATGTCGTCAATTTTGACTTTTTTGAGTCAATAGCTAGAGTTAATGTTAAGTTAATCTAACCATAAGAGAATTCGACGACGAAGCTTCCACCTCCCTCTCTCCTTACATATCCTCTTTTTTGCCTTTAGGTGGTTATCCTAGGAGGTGGTTGCAATGGGACATGCAGGGAGGCACACAACGAGCGAGAGGGGTGCAACAGAGGTGGTCCTTACGACGACGGTGGTTGAAACTCCCCGTTATTGCCATTGTCAAGGCTCACCTCAACGAACGTTGAAGCTTACCTCTGTAGTCATCAAAGCTCCTAGTTGTTGTCTTGTCGCCCAAGCTTGCCTCTCATTCAGTTAGAGTCCTTTGAACCTCCAAATCAGTGTACATGAATGAACCTCATCTTAGAAATTGAAATCATTTACTTGCCAAATACCAAACAACCCATGTTTATCGAGGATTGGGGATGCCAATCTGGGTCTACCCATTGGGTACCGACCCGAAATTGTCCCATTTGAGGACCTGAAATTCATCCCATTTACTTTTCGATGAGTTTAGGATTTGAATTTCCTACATATGCAAATATGTTTATGGGCATGGGATTATCTTGTGGATAATCGAACACGAACCCGCACCAAACCCAAACTAAAATTAAATATAAATATAGATATGTATATTGTATTTTAGTCAAACTAGTCAACTCCACTTCATACCTGATAGGTATTGATCTACATATATAAAATCCAACTCAATTTTCTCCTCTCCCTCCATTTATTCATATTCAACTACCTTTATCTTTAATAAATAAAAACCATCAACCCAAAGAGTTAAATACCTAACATATATAAACCTTCAATATTCCCTACACATTGCACATCTTTATTTATCACCAAATTACATGATCTCCCAATTTTTTATCTGTGTGAATTTTTTGTGTACATTTAAGAATAGCTAAAGATTTTATTGTGTCGAATATATAGGTACTCATTGGGTGCATGGGTATCTGACAGGTATATTGGTACCCGCTAGAAATTACCTGCTTAATAAATGGGTGGGTATGTGTAGTGATTTTATAAATGGATGTGGTTTGGGAATATTGATACCCCCAAACCCATGGCATTCTTATTGGGGATGTTCCTGAAATCAAACATGGATTTGATCATCGAAGTTGTGTAGGGTAGAGCTCAACTACTTGGGATCTATGGAGTGGGAGCGCTGCAAAGTCTATGCTTATGAGAGAACTCAACACAATGCTAAAACAAAGTAATTATTCGGAATTCGATCTAGTAATTTGGGAGGAAGTAAATAGGGCAATTGACATCATTCGGATCAACCAGGATGTTGACAAATAGCTTGGATACGACGTAGCGGCAAGGATGGTCATGTATCCTAGCTAACGTATGCAACCATGACGAGTTCCTTGTATGTTGAGTCTCAAAGAAGAAGTGACATTGAGTTCTCGATGATATGAGAAAGAAGATTCATCTCAACTTGATCGGTGTCTTTGCGTTGAGCAACAAATTCAAAGCGATGCTCAGAAGTACCACCAGATAGGAGCGTTTGTTTGTATGTTAACATGGATGTGCACCAGATATCTGCTTGAACTTTTCCGAATACAGGAGACTTGTGGGTGTTATTTCTAGGACAATCCACCATGATGATATGCTCAAGCATGAATGAATCAGGCGGCTACCCATGTCGATCTTCAGCAAGTGTGATAAACTCCCAAGTATGATCGCCGCTCGTGCAATGATGATCAAGGAGAATGTAGAGGGGATAGCTACAAAGGACGTGCTTTATGACCTCTCCACTAAAATTATGTAGAGTTTCCTGTAGAGGCAGAGGTCGACAAACCTCATCAAATCCTTGCATCAATGTACCTTAAGGAGGGGAGGCGAAGAAAGCCAACTTGGGGCAATGACAAAGCCGGCACAAGGTGGGGAGGAATGTGAGGGCAACTCTGGGGTGGCGAAGAGAGGAAGCAGTGCGCTAGTGAAGGATGTGGCTCGGGGCAGTGTGCAGTACGAGGATAAGAAGGGGGCGGTGGTGGGGTTGTTGCGAGGTAGGAGGCAACCCGAGGGGGCGATATTGTGATAGCAAATGTCTTCTTCTCAAGCAGGGGGTTGATATGGGTTCAACAATCGTGTGGGTTTGCAAATTCAATAAACACAAAGGGTAGATTTTAGATGTTTTGGTGGAATATGTGGTCTTTAATGGTCAAATGGATCCGAGTTGACTACATGGATCGTGGTGTAAGAATTAATACATTTGCAGCGGTCATGGGATAAATATGATATATACATGGGCTAGCAGGTAATTGGCAAAGTTTTAGGGGTCATAGTGTAAAAATCCTGGATTCTTATTAGTTGCCTAGATACCATTTGTTCTCTATTTATGATTCATCTAAATGAATACCAAACACTGTGAAAGGGAATATGACCGTGTGTATATATACAAACATATGTGGACACATTATCTAAACATAGGTGAGCCGAATAGCATTCTCTATTCATGAATTATGTGATCTATTGTCACATATTCGACCATCATAATCGCGTAATAGGCCATAAATATTGTATATTCATATGTGTTCTAGACAGAGTTGACATATAACTTAGACTTTAAAATTTATTGTATTAGAACTTATTTAATTTATTAATAGTCCTTTTCTGACTTGTATTGAGAAGATTAATACCTAAATAAAGACATGTTTACATGATTCTAATACCAAATTTTATATTGAATGTGCATGCTTACCTTAAATTCTAGGGATAATTACACCCATAACCCTGAGTAATTCCTCAATCTCATTCATAACCCTGTATAATCGCGAATTACACGAGAAACCCCGAGTAATGTTTAACTCTTACACGACATAACCCTATGTTATGTTCCGTTTAGGGTACCCGTTATATTTGACGGTTTCCGTTAAAAAGACGAAAATACCCTTGACGTTCATTCTTATTTGCAAAAATTTCCCCCACCCCTCTCCCCGGTTACCGACCACCTCTGCACCCCCACCTCTCTCCCCGGTTTGACCGAACACAACATCACACTCCACTCCAGGATCACAACAACAAAGACAATGTCCTCTTCTTTACTACAGAGGATCGAATGCCACCCCACATACACACATCTCCTACATTACCATTCTAAGCAAAACAAGACGAAGAAGATGCTCAAGAA